>JADDOH010003194.1:0-83940 GCA_016648135.1 Agrypnia vestita | reverse complement strand
TTGTTTAAATGGCGCGAGACGGCACGACTGCTTATCAAAAACTATTCACTGTCATGTTCATCTTTTTAAAAATAACACAAATAAAAGACAATCAAAATTGGTACTGTCGGATTCGTTTGCACCTCCCAGGATCCCAGTTCAGTCATGTTCCATACATATTATTATGTATTGACTGTCTTAATTCAACGCCACGTTCTCACACATTAATTTGTTCATAGAAGGTTCAAAATCGCTCCTAATATCCGAGGAAATCATTGGCAACTACCAATGTGGCTTCAGGTCAGGAAAATCATGCATTGATCAATTTTTCTCCTAGAGAAAAAATGTTAGAATACAATATCGAAACTCATCAACTCATTTGTACAATGCAATGAGTGAGTTTAGAATACCGCGTAAGCTGATCAATCTGATGAAACAAACAATGTCTCCAGTAAAGTGTAGAGTCAGGATTGGCAGTGATCTTTCCGAGCCCTTTGAAGCGCTTCACAGAGTGAAACAAGGAGATGGACTGGCCTACCACCTTATTCAACATAGCCTTAGAAAAAGTTATTCGTGACTCAGACATTGAGATAAGTGTTGATGTGGTAATGCTTTGAGAATGTTAGGATTTGTTCTGCGTACTGCCAGGGTTTTCGAGAATACCCGCATACTGAGAACTCTTTTCAACTCCTTGGTGCGAAGTAGACTCGAGAGTGGCTCGATGATCTGGGAGCCACATGAGAGCAAGTACTCTTTTATGGTGGAAAAAGTCCAAAAGAAGTTTCTGAGATATCTCTACATGAGAGAGTACGGGCATTATCCTAGCTTTATTTACCCAACAGAGTTTCTCTAGGGTATGCTTGGCTACAATAGTTTAGAGACTAGAAGGAATGTATATTTGATTACACATTTTTATCGATTGTTGCGCGGTATGATCGATAATACTGAAATTATGCAGAGCATTGGTTTGTATGTTCCTGATAATTACCTTAGACATCATCAGCATAGATTGTTTTACATTCCAATATACGGGACCAACACGCCGATGGTCATGCCTGTTGGAAGAGCCACAGCTATGCTGAACAATATCGCTTTGGACATTGATCTGTTCCATATCTCTGAGAGAGTTTTCCGAAGCGGGATTCTCCTACACGTTTGACATGAATATGTATGTTATTTAAAACGTTAATTTAAAAAAATCTTCATTTATAACATTTACGACTTGAATGTACTTTTGTTATGTAAATTTTATATGCAAAAATAAAATTGAATTGAATTGAATAAGAGAAACGATATTTGACAACTCTGTGCAACTTGGCTTACGCTGATGATATCGACATAATTGCGACAATTTCTGATGCTTTACGTATTGCCTTCATAAATCTTTAAAGTTCTGTCAAAAACATGGGTCTCATAGTAAACCAGCAGAAGATCAAATACATGGCCGTAGGATGCACCCAAAAAATCCAAACTTTCTCATGTGGAAGTCAAAATTTTGAAACGGTACTGACACTTACATACCTAGGCTCCCTGATAACAACAACAGTAATACTACAGAGGAGATCCAGAAGCGTATAATGAGCGCAAATCGCTGTTTTTTCGCCTTTGTAAGCAGATAAAATCCAGACTGTTGTCCAGAAATACCAAGATATTAGTGTATAAAACGCTTATTAGGCTAGTGCTCACGTACGCATCTGAGACGTGGGTACTTAATAAGAGGAATGTGCGAGCTTTGGACGTTTTTGAAAGGAAAATTTTGAGGTGTATCTTCGGACCGGTTCTAGAAAATGGACTTTGGAGCAGACGTTGCAACAATGAGCTCTATACTCTGTTTAAGGAACTAAACGTAACAAAATTTATAAAATTGGGAAGACTTCGGTGGCTGGGTCGTGTGGAGAGAATGACCGAGCATCAAGCACCAAAGTCCCTGCTGAACTCAAGGGCGAAGGAAGACCAAAATTAAGATGGAGCGACAACGTCTTTAAAGACAAAGACATATTTGCCTTGGAGCTTCTGAACTGGAGAGAGCTGGCACAAAACCGAGTTGAATGGAGGAAGACTCTTGAGGAGGCCAAGACCCATCAAGGGTTGTAAGAGCCAGGAGTGATGAGAAGATTAAAAAAAAAGTCTCTGCAAATATGATATTAGACTAAAATACAACATTAATCATTTCAAATCTTTAAATAAAATTGACATATTCACATATTACTAAGTTTTATTTATTTTAAATTTATTTATTTATTTATAGTAAAACGACCTCACTGAACACGACATAAAATTTTTATATTTTTCTATCACGTGAAATGAAACTTAAATCTGCTAATTTAGTTCGCAAGCCGCCATTTTGTTACGTCTTTCTTTTCTTCGCAAATTACATGTTAAATTGGGTAACAATACAGATAGTACAAAATAAGACGAAAACTTTCTGTAAAACATGACTGCATCTCGTAAAAATGAAAGGAACTAATTTATGAAATATTGCGATATAAATCGCTTATGCATAGAAGCTGCTAGGATGGCGCAGGTAATCAACACTTCGTGCATCTATACATGATGGACAGTGATGTACAAGATGCCATATACAAAGTATCTAGAATACAAAATGCAAGATACATTGAAATCAAGTATTTCAAATACCAGATACAATTTACTTTCTGGAATGGTATCTGAAATACTAGATACAAAATACGTTTTACCAAATACTTTTTAAAGATAAAATCTTTTTGTAAGTAAAACACATTTTATTGAATGTAAGTTTATTTTTTTATGTGAATTATTTACTAAAAAATCGCGCAAATGTGACAAAACGAGATATTATATTTTTAAGGTCTTAATGGAGACTTAAGTAAAACCAGTTCTTCAAACATTTTGTCGCTCATTTTTCTTCGATGAGGTCTCATTATAGGTACATCATTGGAAAAAGGTATCTTAGCAATCTTAGTATTTACAAAATACTAAGATACCAAAATAATGTATCTAAATACAAGAATACAAGATGAATATTCAAAAAAGTATTTCAAAAAGTATGAAAATACGTATTTTGCATCTTGTATCTGTATTTCAAATACTTGTATCTTAGATAAGTCACATCTCTGATGACGGAAACCGCGGCATTTATTTTTTCCGCAGTTTACTACACAGAAATAGAATCAAATAAATAATAAAAAAACAATAATGTTAGGACCACTGCCAGCGTTACTAATGACATGTTTTTCAAAAAATAAAAAATAAATATCACAGGAATACTATATGTACCTATTAATTATGTAGGTCTATGTCCAAAAACTAATGAATCTAAGTTCTCGTGTCAAATCTACAGGAACTATCAGCAAAAGCAGTACCGTTTGACAAATCTGACCTGAATTTTGCATATGTAATCTCCAGAAACTGCATGCGCCTCTTATTCCACTCCATCTCCCGATGCGTTTTCAAATTTTGCATAATTATTTTTTAGGACCCTGTGGAAAATGAAGTCGTCATTTCCTTTCCCCTCTTCCTTTGCGAAGTGCAACCGGAACAAATCGGTTCTGCATGAGAGTCCTGAAACGGTATGAGATGCTCAAAGCAGCCGACAGGCAGGGCGACAGCTAGCCCTTCGGCCGGAAGCAGCCAGTGCGGAGACCGGACAAGTCAAAGATGTAGATAAGGTAGCAGACAGAGTGACAGCCAGCCTATCAGAAAGCAGGGACCCGGAAGTACGACCAGCAGGAAAGCGGAAGATACAACGCCATTGAGAAGACGCCGCATACCTTCAACGGGCCGACCACCGGACGCAGGATGAACAGAGACACGACAAGGAATAATGTTAAGGTGGATTAATTTTGGGCTTGTTTATCTTATAGTGATTGTAAATTTATACTGACCATATTAATTTTTAGATATCGCAACAGTTGCAGCATATACAAAGCCTGTCTGTACCCTTTTATCACCCTTTATATTAATGAATGCGGTAATACGGACAGAAAACCCAATGTCAACAGTATCGTAAGTAGCCAAATGCAATGATAGCCATCTAGGGGCGTAATATAATTATTCCAACGGAAGCAGCGCCTCAATGGTGCCAGTGTTGGTTGAGAATAACTTCCTCTCTTGATACATCATGCACAACTGTTTGAATAGCCCCGACTGAACTAGTCGGCGAAGTAGGTTCACTTTTTCTTAAAACCGCCTTAATATCAAACCTAATTAATTATTCATAATAATGTATTAAACGATCACCACGCTGCTATTGCTGTATTAGCAGTTAAGTACTTATTGAAGCATGGTAATACTTAAGTAGGTATTTCCGTCTCTCTTAACCTTCGCCGACCACGACGCGACCCGGAGTTCCAGCTCGGGCCAAGCTGAAACCCAACCCCGCTCGGGCGCTCGAATTAAACCACTTTGGATAAGTGGATGGAACATATCAGCATCTCCAATCTTCACTCAGCGCGGAAAGTATCCGGAATCCTTTGTTTCTACCTTCACGGCGGTCGAGTGGAAGGTTCAATGTGATTAATCAAGCTGATTTCAGATGACTTTTGACCTATCGGCTTCTTGGGGTAGTAATCAGCGGCGACACGGGCCGCTCGCGAGGCGCATACAAAAATGACGTCGACTTTCCTTACGATAAATTTAATCCGCCCTTTCTTTCCGCGAGGATCTCGTGTGCGTAACATTTCGGAAAAGTTCAGTGTTAACGGGAGATTTTTAAGATAATTAATATACAGGACGTACCAGAGCTAGCAGCAGAAACTTGGCAGGTAGATTCTTGACGATGTTATGAGTCTAAAATGTTCAAGCAACCATGACCTAAAATCAATAGTTATGGAGATATGCAATATCAAAATTTGCATTTTTTTTCAATATTTCTTAGTTATTTTTTTTTGCAAAAAGTGGAACTATCATTACAGTAACTTATGTCGATTATGAAAAATTCATTCGCTTTAATGCAAGTCGAATAAAATGATAAAAACCTTGCAAAAATTAAAAAAATATATTTTTTACAAGGTTTTTATCATTTTATTTAAGTTGTATTGAAGCAAATGAATTTTTCATAATCGATATAAGTTACTGTAATGATAGTTCAACTTTTTGCAAAAAATAAGTCAGAAATATTGAAAAATATGCAAACTTTGGTATTGCATGTCTCCATAACTATTGACTTTAAGTCATGGTTGCTGGAACATTTTAGACTCATAACGTAGTCAGGAATCTACCGGCCAAGTTTCTGCTGCTAGCTCTGGTACACCCTGTATAACTAGTTGTAACCCGTCAAAAATGACGATACATTTATTTTTTCTTAACGGATAAGTATTTATTTATTTTATTAAAAAATTTCGTAAAAAAAACCCTATTTTAGTCTTAATTCACCTGATGAAGGAAACGGACGTTTCCGAAACATGTAGTGAAAAGTGCTCAAATATAAAATAGTGGAAAAAACTAAGTTCATTGTTTTATTTCATAATTTGTTGCGCTCACATTCATCACTGTTCTATGAAGGGTACGTGGTGCAAGTCACCCGCGCTAATAGACCAACGAGACAGTTTGCTGTTCGCAGTCCTAAGCGAACCCGTATTAAGAATTCATTAGTTTATTCGCATTTCAGGCCGAAGTTGAAGGAAAGTAAGCCAGCATTGTCGGTTTACAGCAGGTTTAGTCTTAAACAGAAATAGACCATTCGACATTCTATAAAAAAGTAACCCATAAAAACCAAGTTTTTATTACACTCCCTTTCTTTGTAAAATATAACAACAATTAAAGACGAATTAAAACATATAACATAACACTAAACTTACAGTAATTTAATATATTTCTAAAATGTCAGATGTTTTGAGCTTTGATAAGACACTTAATGCTTTGAAGATTAAATTCTAAAAACATCTGTCAGTCAATTTAGATTTTCGAAATTCGTGGTGAAGTACCTATTATGTATACCGACGGAGTAATTCAAATTTAAAAAATATTCGCGACATTATCGGGCCGCCGTTGCTAGTAATCAAACTTTGGTAATGATTCCAATTTGAAAAAACCATTAAAATTTCTAAAAATCCGAGATTATACTATAATTATTATTTTTTTTTAACGAAAATTTGATAGATCTTCTTGATCGTCGCCACCAGTCTGCTTGCAAAGTTTCAGCTCGATTGGGTCGCGGGAAAAGGGTTAAAAATCGATCCAAAGTTTTTTCGTCGGATAACAAACGATAAGTAGACAAGCAGACGCCACGAGTTAATATAAAGGGAGTAAAAAGGGCCTCGACATCGATACACTTCACGGTTGGATTTTTTGTTTTGAGAACAAGTATCTGCCATACATCGATGTTTTTGAAACAACATCGACAATAACACGCACACCTAAAATCGCAATCAAATAAATAGCTCTAATTTTCAGTTCAATAACCAATCATTCGTCAGTTTTTGAATTTAGCATCTTTATGATTGGTACTCGATTCAAGATGGTTGACAATAAATTATTTACTATAAAAATTAAACTTTTACCCTCAATGCGCCAATAGAAGATTACTTCAAAACATTTTAGACATCCCGTAATATTTATCATATTATTTAGATTTTTATAATATAGGTAGGTGTATCATAATACTCTGATACATAAATATTTAATTTCGATATTTTTATATAATATGTATGTTTATAAATATATTCTTACGTAAAATTCCATGGTTTTATGTGCTTATTACAACTGCCTGCTATAAATGTTTTAAATTTTTCCGTATATATTTCTAACTGTTCCATAATTAAATTAATTTGTAAAATAATTAAGTTAATTTGTAAATATTATTTTTGGTGGATATTAATTGTGTATTATTCAAAATTAGTTGAAAATTCCGTGAGCGATAGTTTTTTGCTATATTTGTTTGAGAAACTCTTACGAAACTCTTTCGATGTGAGCACCCTTATTCGAGAAAGCTCGCCGTAATACCAAAAGACAGATTTAAATTCACAGCCAATAGTTAAGGATAATAAAAACCACAAGAAAAGGGCGGAGATCCAAGGCGGGCTCCAATAAAAACATGCTACACGTAAGCGCAATCAATACTCATAATAAATAATCCAGAAGGATTGAAAAATACTTATCACTTTCAAGTGAATATCTTCATATACCACTTTAGGCATTTCATCCTGGATTATGATCATGGATTACCCAATGCGGAAATTCGCAGAACCTGCGACATACAAGACTTTGTACGATGGAGCAGGCAGAAAAGGCGTTTTTGAAGGGAACATGTCGAGAGAATGGACCAGACGAGACTTCCCAGATCCGTGATGCGCGGGATTCTAGAGAACCACCAAAGAGAGGAGAGAGAGCTGGACGTCCTCGTCACAGGACTGACCTGTCAGTACAGATCAAGGATCTAATAAAATAATTATAAGAAGATTATTATCCTAGATTATAAAATTAATTTGTATAAATGTTGAGGTTAGTAGTTTTCCTTGTCCTCTCGAAATCATAATTATGATAATACCATAACATTCAGTTAGGCATTATTTAATAAAGATTGGTTCTAGTAGTTTCTCATAAATCTTGTATTTAAAAGAAAACACATAAAAGCCAAGCGTCATCCATTAATAATAATAATAGGTCTTTACAAAATAAAACACGAAATTACGTATCGTTATACAGATTACTTCGAAGACCTTTTCCTTTGAAGCTTACGTTCTCGGCAAAATACATCGCTGTATTTTAATGTAGGGTTAGTAAATATTCATGATATTTACCCAGATATGGGATAATTTCGTACTTAACTTTTATTGAATGACTCTGAATATCGTTTCACATTCATTTACAAAATACGGTTCGGACAACCTAAAAATTTATGAATATAGCTGGGAATCTTACGAGATTAGACGCTCGCTTAATGCGCTTGTTGCGCTAAACATTCAAGAATTTTTATTGCCATCTTTACTGTTTAATTTTGAAAGCGACAAACATAAAATCAATATTATTCTAGTCGTGAATTCAAGCTAAAATATATTAGTACCAAATAGTTACTGAAATCGGGTTTTTCGCTTCAAATACTAAAGTTTTGAGAAATAAATCGTCGTATAATCATTGGGAAAAAATCTTAGGTACCTACTTAGTGTTGTGAGATAATTAGATTACATTAAATAAAGCACACAAGAAAACCTATTCACAAATGCTCATTTAATTGAATATCCAAGTTTCATTAACGAAAAATATCAACCGTGTTATTTTTACGTGAGTTTAATAATATTTTTATATTTTTCGCTTCTCTAGTTTCGAGAGAAACAGAATCTCTCATCAACATTAAACTTGACCTGTCGATTATTTTTTTGTCAAAATATTATCAGAAAAATGTATAGTTTTCAATTTTTCAAAATTTTTAATGGGAAATAAGTTTTCACGTATGCCTCCTATAGGAGATATTGGGTCTTTATACCAAAATAATGTAAGGCCATTTAATTTATGTGTAGTAAAATTAAAACAGTTCAGTATAAAACATTAATATTTCTAAATTTTCAAAGCAAGAAGACACTTTGTGGCATGACATTTTGTTAAATTTAAAATAAAATTAAATACTTAGTTTTAAACCACTTATATACATTCAACTAACTTCGGTTCGTCTCAAACTTGATCAGGACAAATATAATATGTGCAGACATTTACATAGGGAAAGAAAATCAGAGTCAACTAGGTGGGGGAATGGATTCAACCCCTCCCATGTTTTCAATATATAATTTGACAAGGGATGTATATTTGTGGTTTTTCTTAGACCAGGGAATAAACATATTTAGTGATGACGAATTTCTCAAGTTATTCACTGTTTTCAAATAAGACCTCATTTTTAAACACCTTCTCTGGCCATCCGATCCGTAATTGCAGGTACCCTTGTTTTTGTTTCCCTGTACATCATTATCCTTAGGTGTTTTAAGTACGACATCATAATTGTACTTCAAAAAAACTGTTTAAATTCTGATGCTTTAAAGTTAAGAGTTATGCCATGGATTTTTACATATCTTTTACTTATGTAAGTGTTTCCTCTAAATTTTATTATTCTTGAGCAGATTTATAAAAATTCAATATTTTACAAATAATTTAGCAAATGCTGTATATGATGAAAATGTCTTCTAAATTGAAACTGTTTTTATATTATGTACCTACCAACTTGTTTATTTATTGAATGAAAATGTGTTTTTCTTTATTATTTTATGTGACTAAGAACTCATTTATTTTACATTTACATTTAATTTTTTAAATTAATTAATCAATTTAATTATGTAATTAAATTAAAATTAAAATTATTGAAAATTTTGAATGAAGAAATATTTGGAACACACATGATATTTGTAATTTTATATTTTGTTTTGAAATAATGAATGTCCAGTAGTATAAAAGGGAACATTCTCGGAAAAGCAGTAGCATTTTTAGCATTTATAGTTCAGTTAATCACAGAGCATTCTTAGAATTAAAATCAGTTGGTCAGAAAGCATTTTTAAATCAAATTATATCCAGATAATACGTAGCTTCGTGCCAGTTTTTTAATCTTTATTCCTTTTGTTCACTACTTTGAAAAATTTTCCCTTTGGTCGTGCTCAATTTATAATTCCATTTCGTGTTTTAATTTAAAAGAATCAGTCATTTCAATTTGTCGGCAAAGGTGGAGTTAAATTCGTCGTGGTTTTTATTTTAATTTGTCGGCGTTTCCAGCCAGAATCCGGGACATTCCGGTAAACTTGGATCAGTCTTTTTTCCCGCGGCTAGAACGAACAGTAAGTATCAAACTGTTCATACAGATTACATGGCATGCACACTGTAAAATAACCTTCCAGTTTAAGTTCAATGAGAACATACTATGGTCGCTCCTCGTATCGTGTAGCTGCAAGCAGAGCCCACAATCTACCTGAAATGTAGGTAACTGGACTAACAGAAGATTTGTAGCATCAGTTTGCAAGTTCTGATAAGGTTCGTCTTCATCTTCATATTCAGAAGCTTCTAAGTTTCCACTCCTAAGCACAAATTGTCAGTACGTCTAAAAAATTTTCGTCTTCTTAAAATTAGAATCTGAATCAAAACCATATGATTATGTTAAGGGTTGAATAATATATTTGAATGAATAAAACGACATGAAAAGTTTTGACTTTATTCAACATTTTTTTATTCTAAGTCCTCATGTCTCCTAAATGAGACATTTGAATTTCAAATGGTTTATCTTTTCAATAAAAAAAAATCCAACGTCACAAAACTAAAGAAACATTACTATTGAATTGATAACATAAAATAATATATATAAAAAAGCTAATTTCATGTAATAAACTAATGTTTACCTGGAGCAGTTCCTCTGAAATCACGCCAATTTCTCTCAGACATTTTTGACGTCAAAAATGGTACGGAAGAAGTCGATTTTGCCATATTTTTTTAATTGTACGGCCTAAAGACATATCTTTTCTGTTATTAATAGTTATTTGTTAATATATTTATTGAAGGTGCGAACCAAATATTTTAGATTTCCTGCATTTTTATGTCTCCTTCAGGAGACGCTGGGTCTGAGGAGCAAATGCAAAGAACATAGATTTTTACGAAAACGCCCGGCGGTGATTCCAGATCCACTATCTTTGACTTATCATTATTAACTCTTAAAAGACTGTGCTAAAAAATACACAGCGTTACCTGATAAAAAATCGGCATAGTTTTTAATATGTGATAAAATATACATATATGCGATACAGATAAGACTTTTTAAAGGTTCCTTTATATAATTATGTAAGGTAAACATACATATTTACATTATTTTAATAAATTATCATAAAATCATGGCATATAGAATTTTGCGTGGACGCCGACGTATCATTACAAACTGAATTCATCGACGACATCGACGCGGTCGCCTAGTCGCGTCAGTCGCCCGCAGTCCGTCTTTGTCTAACACATGTTACGCGGCTCTACCGTACTCTTTTGATATTGTTTTCGCTTGCACCGAAACCCAAGCAACCGCCATCTCTGTCCTATCTGAAATGTGTGGTATTGTCTTCTTCTTCGATTCTTGCTCGATTTAACTGCGATGTGCAATATTCTTCTCTTTTTCACACAATGGCCGAAAATACGAGAGTAATGAATAAATATTTTTTAATTAAAAAATCCGTACATTTGTAACAGTTTAATTTAGTCATTTTGGTGTGAACATGTCTATTCGATGATTAGAAAAAATGTGACGTTTTAGTTTTCGTACATAAGGTAGATATTTCATATTTTCTAAGACATGAAGACCTACGTTACATCACCGACACACAGGAGTTAAGATAGTTCTTGCAACATACAAGGCGACCTCCTTCTAGCGAAGGGAAAAACTTCATTTCAAAATGAAGACTACAACACACACACGTTCACCAGTTTGAAGACTACAAAGTGTACACTACAATTGTAGTAAAAACTACTTGAAGTGAAGCAATTGTAGTACTACGAAATGAAGTGAAGTAATGAAGTAATTGTAGTATTAATGAAGTGAAGTAATGAAATGAAGTAATTGTAGTATTAATGAAGTGAAGTAATGAAATGAAGTAATTGTAGTATTAATGAAGTGAAGTAATGAAATGATGTAATTGTAATAATAATGAAGTAATGAAATGAAGTAATAGTGAAGTAAATTTTCAAATAAAGTGAAGTATTTTTTTCCCAAATAAAAATTTGGCGAGCTAAAAAAAAAAAAGGTCAACGACAAAAATATTTTAATAAATGACGATATTTTCTCCAAAGTAACATTTGGCGACCTAAAAAAAAAAATTTAGCTACATCAACTTCCCAAAAATTTCACGTAAAAAATACACTATTTAAAATGTGTTTCTCATACTTTCGATAACTTTGAAGTGTATGTACTTTGTAGTGTTCGCTTTGAAATGAAGTGTACTATTTGAAGTTTATACTTTCAATAACTTTGGTGTTTGTAGTTTGTAGTGTGCACTACACATCAAAATGTGCGAAGTGTGCGCTTCAATGTAGTGTAGTACTACATTGTAGTAGTGAGTACAGAGCGGACCCATCACTACCTCCTTCATTCTTGTATGATGCAAGAACTTTATTAACGTGCTCCCGCTGAAAATAATTCTGCTCGTGAACCTGCCTTTCGTCCAAATATTCACATAGAACTTCTCCCGACAATCCTGACCAAACCTCTGGTCTATTTCTACAATAGATTATGTAAAGTGAAGGGACACCCAGGACCGTTTTATGAGTGAATGCTCCCATTTCGGTCCTACTCATAAGTTGCCAGGTTGACAAATTTTTTCTCTATAGGCCATCTGCGTGTCACGACGTGTAAAGGGCGATGCGACTCGGAGAGACCTTATTAATGGTAGCATAATATAAGTAAAGGAAAAACGTATGATAGGAAACAGAGTAAAAGTACAAATTAAAATGAAAGTAAAATATATCAAACAAAAACCTAAGACAAAATAAGAGCACAAGATAACTGAAGTAAAGTAAACAATAAAATAATGTGTAGCATATACATGTATTACCAAAAATGTAAAGTAAACAATAAAATAAAGTGTAGTAGTAGTGAAGTAAAGTAAACAATAAAATAAAGTGTAGTAGTAGTGAAGTAAAGTAAACAATAAAATAAAGTGTAGCATATATATGTATTACCCAAAATGTCCTTAGGTTTTCACGGCCGTTCAGAATCTTCTGTGTATAATATTCTGGGATATTCTGCCGTGTATATGTGATCTCTCTGTCCAACGTTTCGGATCCCATTGCAGGGTCCATCAGCCCTGATGATGATGTATTACCAAGTTCATTCAAAATATAATAGTAAGGCCAAATAAAGTTAATGATGTTGCCACGAGATCATGGACCAAGAGAAAGATTTTTATCGATACATATTTTTCTTACAAATAACTTTTAGTTTTTAATACATTTTTATTCTCTTTTATAACATTATAATGTGCTCCACACAAGATATAATACGTGATTAATGTTAATGTTATATCTGAACGCTATAAAATTTCCGAAATTTCACAACCGCCGATAGTCGAAACTGCCGTTTGAGTGAGAATATGCGGAGCGTTATTTGGGCGTTAGAATCAACGCTGTAGGAAATAGAAACGTGGATTCCGACTCTGGATTAAATAGATTCCGGGCGGAACCAATCAGGGCGCGATATTGGCTCCAGCCGACCCTTATCACTTCCCCGGAGGCGCGGTGAGATGTCAAACGAGAGCTGTAAAGGAGCCGACAATCCCGGCTGAAAACTGGCGGTAAGGGCAAATAGAACAATAATAGTTTATTAAAAATAACATACGCAAGCCATTCATCTAGGAAGCCTAAAGCGTGATCCAGGGTAGATCAATGTTAAATATTTATTAACAAATCGTGAAATTAATTAATTTTCATCGATTCCAAAGTATGAAATATGCCAATAAATGACGTAATTATAAGACAGAATGCCGTCGGCGGGGGCTTCATTTAATGGCATATTTCATATTTTGAAATTTTTATTTTTAAATAATAATTAAGGTATTTTTATTAAAAAAGCAAACTTTTATTAAGTGAGTAAAGCCTCAAAATACTAGAAAAAAAAGATTATACTGTTTAAAATAAATGAAAAGCGTTTTAAAATAAAGAAAAAACGTAAAAATTTCTTACAAATTTGAAACATTATAACTTTATTAATATTGAATATTTCTATATATATTGGAGTATCATTTGTACGTATTAAAAAACATATTATGCGTGCAAATAAATATTCAGTAAAACTTTGCGCAGTCTAAGACACTAAAAACAATTTTTTGGCCACGGTCTGTCGATTAATGCTTATATTTTCTTAATTATTGTAAATATTGTTCAGTTTATTACTTTTATAGGAAAACAAAAGTTATTGCTCTAAAAAATTGCAATCTAGAATATGAATTCTCATATAAATAAATAATAAAAATCTACATTTTCGTAAAAAAAAAACGCCGGAATATGGCATTTGCAGTGAATGTCCAGCCTTAAGATTCCTTTATTACGAAAACTTTAATCAAACTGTTACGATTTAATATTTTTTAATGCAAAATAAAAAAAACGATTAATCACGACAAATGAAAGAAAATACCAACCGAAGGCCACCTCCACGGATGCTTCACCACAAAGTATATTAGAGGTAAAATGAATAGAAAAATGTAAATTGTATTTACTAAAGAAAATGAATACTACTCGAGCCAATTTTGATGAAAATAAAATACCTACCCCTCGAGTGAAAATTGATACTAAAATATTTTGAAAATAAAGATAAATATTCGATTCGTTCTCGAATATTGTACGCCCCGAAGCCCATATTTTTACTCCCTTTATATTAACTCGTGGCGTCTGCTTGTGTTCTTGTCTGACGAAAAAAGTTTGGATCCATTTTAAATCGCTTTCCCGTGATTCGATCGAGCTGAAACTTTGCACGCAGACTCGTGGCGACGATCAAGAAGATCTATAAAATTTTCGTTGAAAAAAAATAATAAATTTTTGGATTTTTCAAATTTTTAGTGGTTTTTTCATACTACTTATTAAGTTAAAATATTTCAACGCGTCTGGTAGATGCGAAACCTGATTATAGTATAATTTTGGGTTTTTGGAAATTTTTTATTACTCCCTTTCGCCTCGCTCACTAACACCACATATTTCTTGTCTCGCTTCCAAATGTTAGGCGACCGAATATCATTGATTGAACTTATTACATATTCAATTTCCGAAGCTGTAACTCTGTACTTAGGACCTATTAATATTAAATATAAATATATCTTAGTATAAATATCTGCGTTTATAATTTTACTGGAAAATTATTTATTTGTATATTTAGCTAAATTGAATTGAATAGATTGAATAAAAGATAATAATTATACATTCACATTTAGATTCTTGTAGTGCCCTTATGGAGGGTAAAGTTTATCATAAAATCGGTTAATTTAATATATTACATGTGTGTACACACACTTATGTGTATATTAATTAATAATATACATATATATAGTTGAGTCCAAAAATTGTTTTTTTTTTTGTTTATATAACTCGACTTTAACTAACTGGTTTCAGAACCAATTATTTTCTTATCAGATATTAACGTCGAAAGTGCTACAAAAAATGAGATTGTCTATCTGGTTCTGAGAGAAATTTACAATTCAGACGTTTGTGACAAATTTTAAGCAACAAAAACACAAAAAAAGAAGTATTTATTCAATATCATTCACAGAATGTAAATTTGGTTGTCGTTGATATCGTAGAATGATTTGGCAGCACTTTAATTTAAAATATAATTTATATTTAAACTTTGTTCGAGAGGAGCATTCCCAGTTAATAACTTATACCTGATGATGAGAGAGAATGCTCCTTTCGAAACTGTATACGAAGTTATAGTAAAAATTATATTTTAAATTATTTATTCAATATAAATTTCTATAATATATACATATATTTGTATAAAAAATATATAAACTTGTATTCTCAATTAATAAAAGAATCGCAGTATTATTTTTAATAAATTGAAAATAAAATTACCGCAAAAAACTAAACCAGAATTTATGGAAATATCTCATTATATGTGTTCATAACGTAAGATTCTCTAATAAAGTGTAGCTTACGTATAATGAATAGTATAAACTAAGTATAAACCAAGTTTCACACAAAAGTCACAAAGTTCTTTCAACAAAATAATTATAAAATTAACATTTCCGGAGAGATTGCAAACTAACAAATACATAAAAGTCTATTTTGCGACAGTAAAAAGTCTATTAAAATTAAACTATCGTGTAAAAAATATGTTATTTTGTTAAGTCATTGAAATAAAGTTTCAATTGACTTGTCTACTGTTTTAAAATAATGGAGTATTTAGATGTGAAGTCAAGTGCACAACATAAGACACGCATGTATCACAGCATACCCAGAACAGTAGTTTATCTCCGGCCTGTCGGCGAGTTATTAGCCTACTCTTGCATTGACGCTAGGATTTTCACTTTACTCGTAGCATCTGAGATTCCGACGCATAAGGTAGACACGAAACTCGAAAATTTATGTAATTAGTATACCTAGTTTCTGCACTTAAATTACAAAAACGCCGATTAACATCAACGTAGACTTTTAAAAACTCACAGTCTTTGTGATAATCAACACACCTTTTTAGTAAAGCACCACAAAGATAAAAAAGGCATTTTTTTCAGGAAGCGCATATTTTTTCTAAAGCGGCGGCTGCGAGCGCGAATGGCACCGAAGGCACGGCCCTTGCTGCCGCCGCCTTGTGCCCCCATATTCTATGTCAATGTGTGCGTCACAGTGCGTGACTACACATTCTAATGGGTAGCGGCCAGTTTGTATGAAGACGTATTACTGTTCTTAGTATACTGTGCTTGTATGGTGCAACGCACTGATCTTCCACTGCTATTGTAGCGCGCCGATCTCTTCGGTTTAGTCAGAGAATTATGGTAGAGCCTACGCTGTATGTATTGCAAAGTTCTGCACTGAAACTGTGTCAAGATGTGACAAGATTTATTGCTTCTGCATGCTGTTAATCCTGCGAACATCGCAGAGCAGGTATAATTTCATGTATGATGAACAGCTTCCGGAATGGCGTTAATTAATTGGAAATGTTACGGCTGGGGAGGACTGCTTTTCGGTGAATGTTGGGAAAATTTTGTCACTCGTGTCAACTTTATCTTAAAACACTTTAGAAGATGTTTATGTCTTTTGTTTCAATTCATTTCAATATATATTTATTAAAGAAAACACATTATTATTGTAACGTTGCAATTTCAGAAAAAAGTTCTGTAAATTATTAAACAAATTTATACTATCAATTAGAAAAGACATGCAGAAAAATCAAATTAACGAAAAAATATATTTTAACCGCTATCGGGATTCGAACCGACGGACCTCCATTCTATCCGGGGATGGCGCGTTAACCAATTTCTCCACGGCAGTCTGGTAAGTTAACGAAAAATTTTCGATATTTTATGTAGTCACTTTTTAATTGTTTAACATTTTTATTCCATTTTTATAGAAATCCACTTCTTATAATGCAATAGTCACAAATAAGTTTGTGCCAGAGGACGCCAGAAATTAATTTTTATATTTTAATTTTTGGAAACATTTGATACAACACACACACACACACACATACATATGTATATATATATATATATATATAAAGGAACACATTCTTTTTTGTGAAGTTGCAATTTCAGAACAGTTCTGTAGTATTGAACAAATTTATATATCAATTAGAAAAGACATGCAAAAAAATCTAATGAACGAAAAAATCTTTTAACTGCTACTTATCGGGATTCGAACCAACGGACCTCCACTCTATCCGGGGATGGCACGTTATCCAATTTAAATAAAAAATTTAAATTTCGTGGTGAAATTGGATAACGCGCCTTCCCCGGATAGAATGGAGGTCCGTTGGTTCGAATCCCGGCAGCAGTTAAAATATTTTTTCGTAAATTTGATTTTCTGTATGACTTATCTAATTGATTAATACAAATCTGTTTTTCATTTCAACAAATAACATGAAACAACGTAAGGTGTGATTTCGTTTAAAAATATATTTATATTGCTGGCGAGAACCACGATACGAGTAGTGCATAATATATGTTAGTATTAGCGTTCGAAAACTCATAAATCTTAGAATTTACTGGCAACACCTAAAAATGACCAAAGGGGATGGCATAATTCTGAAGGGAGTGTGAACGCGTCTGTTTCAGGCTTTTATTGAACCATTTAGATAAATGGCAGCACTTGCCAACACCGACTGGTAAAAGACGAAAATAAGCGATGAGTCTGTGTGACTTTCCTAGCATGAACCTAACCTAACCTAACCTAACCGTTCAACCTAAATTGACAAAAACAACCTATTATTACAAGCGTCTTGCGGAGTTTTGCAACCTTGAAATGGTAAAGCTTTATTTACCGGTTTAATAAAAGATCTACCAACCTTTTACAGTAAAATTCATTCAGCTGGGTGCTCATAAATAAAGTCGCGCGATTCATGTTAAACTCACTCTATTCTAATAGCCGTTTAAGCTAACAAATTGTGTAACGCGTCGCAGGTTTTATGATCTACGACATCGCAAGGGCTGAATTTGTCTAAGTAAAAATGTGCCGATGGGAAGGTTGATTATTTTATTACTCCCTTTATATTAACTCGTGGCGTCTGCTGCTTGCTTGCCAAATTTGAAATTTTTTTTGGATCGATTTTTAACCCTTTTCCCATGATCCAATCGAGCTGAAACATTGCAAGCAGACTCGTGGCGACGATCAAGAAGATCTATCAAATTTTCGTTAAAAAAAAATAATAATTATAGTATAATTTCGGATTATTAGAAATTTTAATGGTTTTTTCAAATTGGAATCAATGCAAAAGTTTGATTACTAGCAATGGCGGCCCGATAACGTCGCGGAATATTTTGTAAATTTGAATTACTCCGTCGATATGTATACACATAAAAGCTACTTCACTACGAATGTCGAAAATCTAAATTGACTGACAAAATGTTTTTAGAATTTAATCTTCAAAGCATGAAGTGTCTTATCAAAGCTGAAAACATCTTACATTTTAGAAATATATTAAATTACTGTAAGTTTAGTGTTATGTTATATGTTTTAATTCGTCTTTAATTGTTGTTATATTTTACAAAGAAAGGGAGTATAATAAAAACTTGGTTTTTATGGGTTACTTTTTTTTAAAATTGGAATCATTACAAAAGTTTGATTACTGCGAACGGCGGCCTGACAACGTCACGGAATATTAAAATTTGAATTAATCCGTCGGTGGGTATAATAGGTACTTCACTACGAATTTCGAAAATTTATGACAATTGGTTCACAGATGACAGCACACTTCGGTTTTTTGGGAAGAAATCAAATAATAAAGAGATATTCTTAGAGATTTTTGACATAGATATTTGTCTAGACATGTTTCATTTCCAGTTAATCAATTATTTAATTACATGATGTAAACTTAATTTACAAAGAAAGGGAGTAAAATAAAAACTTGGTTTTTATGGGTTAGTTTTTTCGTTCTTAGGATTCGTCTTTATTACTTCTCGACTCCGGTGTTGTAATTTTTTATTATAAACTAGCGGTATACCCGTGAAAAATCACGGGACGTAATTACTTGCAGGATTTTGAAGATGAAAATTCACGAATGTAAAACCTTTTGTTTTTTTAAATTGACCTTGTTCGCTTAAATCTAAAACTAAACATAATAAAATAATAATAAAAATGTCATAACCGCGTAGTGTAATAAGGTGGGGGGGGGGCCTTGAGTGTTGCCTGACCCCGCGCTAATTTCACGTCATACTCTAATTATCTAAAGTTGTAATTGCTGGAATGAGCAAGTTACGGACTTTATGGACCGAAAGACAGACAACGAAATTATTTTATTTAGATTTATACATGCTTTCAATATAAATAATATTACTGTTGATACGTATATATTAAATTATTGTGGAAGCGCGTCAATTTTTTATATTTTTTGGGGTTATCAATTATAGTCCGCTCAGTGGCGTGCATTAGGTATGAACTTAGGTAATGCTATGATCGACTATATATCTTATATATAAAAATTCAGCCTGCATATATTTGTGTTCGCAAACAAGAAAAGTAGTCGGCCGATTGACTTGGAATTTTGACACAACGTAGCATTTGAATACGCGCGTGGTCACATGTATACATATAAAACAATGTCTGTCTGTCTGTCTCTCTGTTCTCTACCAGGCGGGTAACAAAGTTAACATTTTTCCCCTCACCCTGATTATTTTCCATGCATATCTGAACCGTTTGACCGATTTGTCTCAAATTTTGCCGACTTATTTTTTAGGATCCGGTGGCTTACAAAGGCTAAATTTTCTTTCTAAAATTTGGGCCAGATCTGACAAACGGTATAGTTTATGTAGAAAATATATCGGAGTGGTGAGGGTGAGATCAATACGGATGGAGAAATTTGGCCTATTTTTACCCCCAGGTCCTAAAGAATAAGTGTGCTAAATTTGGGTCAGATGTGTCAAACGGAGTAGATATTTGTATGGAAAATATATCGTAGAAAGGATAGGACGGGGAGGGGAAGGGGAGATGTCACTTATGTTACTCGCTGGGTCCTAAGGAATAGGTATAAAAAAAACAGACATTTAGTTTTATAGGTACTAAATAAATGTGATTTTAACGGGTATATTGAGACAAAAAAAGAATAGTTGATAAAAGTAATCAATAATAATACTAAAAGTTATCCTCTTTTCTCAATATTGCCGTTTCAACCACCTTTACACCATTGACGCCAGCACTGCAACAGAACAGCACCTAATCAATTATCATAATTATCTGTATTTTCACTTAATCCATGTAAAAATTCTATATTTGAAAGTACTTAGTCGGTTTAGTACTTCATCTGTCGATGAAAGATTCTGATACTCTCGAAACATAAGTTGTTTTTTTTTTTTTTTAAATACAGATGCGAACACGGAATTCATGTCACCACAATATTCTTACTATTTTCAAATTAAGCTAAACGCTTGTGCTATGAAAATAGGACTAACTTACTTGTCTGGAGTGAGATTCGAATCTGCGAATAAGTTGCTATTTATATAATTATTGTAAAATAACGTAAAGGTAAAAAAAGTATACTTTTTCACTCAAATGTATGATCTTCATGAATAATCTCTAAAATGTAACCTCCAAATCCACCAACAATATAATCATGAGTCGTCAATATTGCCGGAATGATTTGCTCAAAAATTGCACGAAGTATACAAGTTTACTTTTTTATTCATCAGGATTAGAGATTGACACCACACCGTTTGAAACGAATTGACCGAGTGCTGCATTTTGGGTCCATTTGCATTCAAATTAAGTAGTGTCGTCCGAAAGCGCATTAATATATGAATGTATCGGAAATACAACAGAAACAGCTGTGTGCTACATGAAGTGTTCCCACTCGCGCGGTGAGCGAGCAAACCAGACACTACCCCACCGCTACTGTGACGTGACCGAACTGACACATTAAACATGTCCCTCCATATTACATTCACTGAACGTATTCCTTCCTCCAAAGACCTTTTTCTGCGAAACACATCTCTTGCAGCGATCCTGGCTACATGGATTAGTAAGATCATTGTCTTTTTACGAGTAATTACAAAGATTTGTAAATCAATCCATAACCACAATAAGTTATGGATTGATTTACAAATCTTATTAAATCATTATAGCATGACTATTATTGCCTGGCCAAGTAGTCCATCTCGCTCGTTCTCGATAGGTGGAAAATTGTTTATTTACGCGCATTCAAAATAATAAAAATAATTCACATTTTATGGTCATTTATTGAATGAAGCTTTTTCATCATTGTAAAAGTGTTTATTGCACGTTCGTTCGCTTATTTTTTTCCAACAAGCGAACAATTGTGATATTCGCCCAAAAATACGTAACAGCAATATTATACGTCTATCTAAACATTCCGCTAGCTAGTAGGGAGCGTGGGAAGCGCATTGCGTAGTGACATCGTAATTTATTTATTTTTTATTTATTAGTTAACGCCCTATAGGGCTTTTACAATAGATAGGTAAAGTGTACATTAACAGAATATATAGTTTAAAGAAAAAAATAATAACACGTAAACATAACAATGAAATAAAGTGGAAAGAAAGTACTTAAAATACGGATACAAATATATAAAGATAAATGTAATATAAAGTAAAAAGCAATAAAATAAAAAGCAGAAGCATGAGAAACACATAATATAATATAAATTCAAAAACAAAAAAGTAGTAATGTAGAGTGAAAAGATATAGCACAAGCTTTGAAAGTCATAATATAATAAAAAATATACATACATTACAAATCAACTATTTAAGTCCAATTCGACAAATACTAGTTATCTTTCAATGCACCTTTTAATATATGTTTGAATAATATACAGTTATTGGCAAAGACGTCCAGTTGCTCGTATCTTTTTGATAATCTAGGAAGCTTTTGCGTGGGGAATTAAAGAAGTAGTTAGTAGCTGCAGTTTCCACGGCAAGACCGGCATGACTTCTAGTTATGCGGTTATGCGCAAGCAGATGCGTTCTAGTAGCTGAGGACATGATTGGGTACCCACCACTTTCCCAGGACCGTTTTATGAGCTTACGCTGACATATCGGTCCTTCTCATGCGTCGCCTAGTTGACAGTTTTTTAGTATAATAGGTATCTTCGTGCTGGACCGTGTATAGGGCGGCCCAGCAGGGAGATGCATGCAAATATTTATATATATTTATAAATATTTATATATTTTAGATACAAAGATTTATGAATACAGGTTACAAAGGACATGGATATAGTACAAGAGCAAGAGTAGTTGAGGACAGTCGATAGTACAATTTATTAGTTTGTGTAAAAAGAGAAAGTCTGTCACCATTCTTCTAGTCTCTAGTTAAATAAGCGACCGTCGGCGCCATTGAAGTTCATGTCGTAATGTTAAGAAATAACGGTATATGATTAATTGAATTGGCGTTGAATTTGTGGAATGACATTATAATTATATATAAATAAATCACTTGTCTAAGACCACTAATGAGTTTAGCAGTACACGACTAGTTTCGACAACTGCAGATGTTGTCATCAACGGGTGATTAAATAAAGTTTACATAATCACCCGTTGATGACAACATCTGCAGTTGTCGAAACTAGTCGTGTATTCCTAAACTCATTAGTGGTCTTAGACAAGTGATTTATTTATACATAAGGAATAACGGCTTCCTGGACTCGAGGGAACTCGGGCGAAGATTATACTTTGCGACTATCATTCGGCCGCGTTGCTCGTAGTCCCTCCGTCGGACGAACGCGCGACCGACGCGAGCGGTAAGCGCGCTGTACGAACACCGTTGTATCGCCAGTTGAGCGTGTGCTGTGTAGATGGAGTTCTCTTCGATGATCAGTTCTGGCCCTATGCCCTGGATAGTATAAAAGCCTTCGCACTCATCCCCCGAGAGCCCAGTCATGCCTCAAGAGTGCCACACTACTTGCTTTGATTCAAAGCGGAAAGTCTCCTCGATCAGGAAATTAGCGCTAGAAAATAGTATTGGGAAAATAATATTTCTCTACTAACCTCTTTCCCAATAGTATATATTTTAATTCGCTGAATCTACACATCTTATACAATTGACGGCTCATTCTTTCCTCAGGTGGGCTTCTTACTCGTTACTCACATTGCCTATATTATAGGTAATTCTGTGGAACGTGTTGTACAAATTGCCTACAACAAGGCGCAGTGGCAAATGTGTAAATCTGCAAAACAACGCTTGAAAACTGTGTAAAACAAACCAAATTAGTGTTTTAAAGCATGATAAAACTTAAAAAGTAAAGAAAATGGAAAAAATTACATTTTATAATTTTGTATTTTGTAGTCATGTTTTAGAGGGAGAGACAGAATACCTAAAAAGTCACCTAAAACTACTAATCTTGTAGCGGAAAGAAAGGTATAATACATTGAAGCATTTTAGTTTTTTTAATATTTTAAATTATAAGATAAGTGGAAATAAATTTTAATCACTACATCAGAAAGATATGAAAGACATTTCGGAAGGCAGTGCAAAATACAGTTAGATACAAATAAATATAAATCTCTCACTAAATACTCACAGCTCTATACTCTCTTTGCACATTGATAACTCTGAACTCTCACTAAAACTCACAGCTCTGTAATATCTCTGTACACTGACAGTTCTGTATTCTCAATGAATGTGTGGTGGAGCCAGACCTGCCTGGACTCTAGCCCCTCGAACGTGTCAAACGGACCAATCGCGCTCGAGGGATACCGCCCAACGAGAAGCCCGAGGCGCCGACAAAGTACCAAACCCATTCTCTCACCGCCCGCACCAAATCGGTTACACATAAAATATTTATTTAATTTACTATACGATACAAAGTACTGTAAGCAAAAATAATGCACACAAAGAAGCGATTTTTTAAAAATAAATAGCTAAAAATTAACGCAAAAGAAAGGAACACACACTAAATTCATCCCTTCGCCGCTATCGACCCGCAACATCTCGCTCGAGGTCATCCCCAATGACCACGAGTACATCATCCGGGGTGAGTGCATCACGACCTTTGTTTCTTGCTACGGACGCAGCCTCTCGAAGATGCAGCTGATGCTTGCAAGAAAAAAATAGCCAAACTACATTTTTGAACAAAACCTCTTTTTCTTATCGAAAATTAAAAAAAATAATTGAACAAACAATATTTATTTAAATTAAAATAAACACATATTCACTTGAACAAAATGTTATTTATGTTAGTTGATAGATAACCACTAAAAATACTTTTTTGTCTACCGGCTTCGAGGTGTAACCCGTCTCTTCGTCAGGACAACCAACACACTAGCATGTAAATATCACAACACACCACAACCATTGTATTATTTACACCAACACCTTCACAAAAAACTCTTCACATGCGTGTTATACTCTAACCAAAGGCCAACATGCACTAATGCACATAGAGATTTTTTAAATATATAGCTAAAAGGATAACATAAAAGAAAAATAAAACAAATTGAATCCATAACTCAAATAGTACAAATATAATGTAAGTATAATGCTAATAATTACAAACTATTAAACTTCTACACAAGAATTGGAAACAAACTCAAATAGTAAAGACAAGATAAATTTAATACCATTAGCCGTACACCGGTAAAAAATCACAGGACATAATAATTACAAGATTTTGAAGCTAAAGATTAATGAATAGAAAACCATTATTTTTTTGAAATTGACTTTATTCGCTTAAACGTGAAACTAAATATAATAAAATTATAATATTAAAATGTCAAGACCATGTAATGTGATTGGCGACCCTTTCGTGTCGCTCGAGCCGTTGGGGGTTACCCGCTGATTGCGTGTTACTCTCTAATTACCTAAATTTGTGATTCCACCAAGTTAATGACAGAGCGACAAAGTTCGAAATTAGTAAATTTAGATTAAATTAAAACAATAAAAGACTATTGCATTTATTGAATTTGTCAAAAAGAGATTTGCTCAAAATTTACAATCATTTATCCGATTTTGATCGGAAAAAAATATCTACAGTAACAATAGTAAAGAAATGATCATTTCCCAATCTATGAAGCCTTGTGACAGATGAATTGAAAAGATTCATTAATTCGACTTAATCGTAATAAATCTTACGTTATCTAGTGCTCCTAGAAGGTATGTTATAGAAATCTAGTTTTGGTGTACATAGGACTTACGACCTATCGTATGGTTGGCTTAAGTGATCACTTTACACATATGTAATGTACATACACTTAAACCAACCATACGATAGGTCGTAAGTCTTATGTGCACCAAAAAATGATTTCTATACCTACTTTCCCATAAAAGTACAATTTCGTCTCTGTGAGACATCTATAATATACATTAATTGATTAATGATGTCTCTGTGACAAGAAATCCAACACTATCGTTCTGAAAGATTTGAACAAACTCGAAAATATTCTGAATGAAAAATACTGGTAAATAAAGGAATTTAATAAAAATTGGAAATAATATTTCCTGGCGTATCCTAATGTAATGCTAATAATTCGGATGAATTTCATTACACAGAAAAAGTATATTGCTTTCGAAATTCCGTAAATCAATTGTAGATTTATCGTTAGCGACATTAACGATATTAAAAATAATTAGCGACATCTGTGGGGATTTAGGGGGAATGAAAATGGCTGTCACAGGCCGCGTATGAAAAGTGGTTACAACACACATGTGAGGTGTGGCCTGCAATTCAAATATATACAACTTCCAAAAAATTAGTAGACATGATATATTCTATCATGGGTGGAAATGGCGAACGTTACATATGTGTAAAGTGATCACTTAAGCCAACCATACGATAGGTCGTAAGTCCTATGTACACCAAAAAATGACTTCTTTACCCACTTTCCCATAAAAATACAGTTTCGTCTCTGTGAGACATCTATAATATACATTAATAAATTAAATTCTAGATGAGGTCTAACTAGAGTACTAAAAAGGGGTTTGTAGAATTGAAGTCTTTTGTTACTCTTAAACTTACTGTTTTATTTAGAATTACATTTCAGTCATTTTTATGCCTAGAAAACCATAAAAAAATTTTATATCGTGTATAACATAAATAAATTCGCGACAAATCTCAAATCTGTTCCAATATCGACTTTTCACTGCCGTGATTTGGATTTGGGAGAAAATTGTATAATATTTCTAAAGAACGATATAAAAAGCAATATTTCAGTCGCGGTCGGGCAGGAGGCGGAAACCTTCACCGCACAAGGCGCCGCTGGACCGGAAAATTTCACTTCAACTCGGAAAACGCTATTGAAAATACGGTATTTCAAATATTTTATAAAATTTATATAGCGTTAACATTGTGACATTAGACGTACTGATAATTAATTTTTGAAAATCACAAATTTGAATAAACCTTAACGTTGATCGATTTCAACCGCATCTTCATCAGGGCGGGTGTACATTGTGCATATGACACGTACACCAAATAATAGATGCAACAAAATATATACGCAATTAATTGGATGACGAAATTTTGGTTGCGATCGGGATGGGACTGGGAAACATAGACGTTGAATTAATAACGGGTTTATATAAATATTAATGATAAATTCTAGAGTCTCAAAGAGACGAAAACTTCAATATCTAGGACACGTGATGAGATATCCAGAGAAATACGAGATCTTGCATCTCATAATGCAGGGAAAGATTGCCGGAAGTCGGGGCCCTGGAAGAAGGAGGACTTCATGGCTGAAAAACTTGAGACAATGATTTGGCCAGTCTACTGTGGAGCTGTTTCGGGCCGCAGTAAACAAAGTCCGCGTAGCCAACATGATAGCCAACGTTCGGTAAACGGACAGGGCACGAGAAGAAGAAGAAGAGAGACGAAGCTATTTATATATGAGAAAAAAAATAAAAAATGGATGGAAGTCTTTCACAGGACGGTTCAGGGCTTACGATCTATATGAGCTGACTTAAGTGATCAGTACACAATGCAACGTTCACCAATTCCATCGTAATGACATATTATCAAATTTTTGAAAGTTCTTTATATATTGTTCGAATCAAGAACATTTCATATATTGCACTGGCCTCTGCTAGAGACATCTGTTGTTAGTTGATACTCATTAACAAGTTAGTAAACATAGATTTCGTAACCGGAAATGATACTCCTACGTAATTACCCCACAAAATAATTGCCATGAAAAATAATGATCCTTATATTTTTTAATAATGACACCCAAAGGATCGATTACTTTGAAAGAGATTGAAAAATGATTGCGAAATTGAAGTTCCTCGCTAACACAGACTTGACAATTTGGCTGGCTGCCAACACGAGATAAAACCCTCCAGTATTTAATGAAAGTAGAATTCCAACATAGACATTCATTAAAAGAACAAGGAAATGAATAAAAATATTATATTTTATTTAAAAAAATTAAAAACACGATCTTCGTTGAGTTTTATAAAATAATCATACCGACAGTACGATAAGGTTAACACATTTAAAAACTTCAAGCCGGACCTCAAAACGTATGTCAAATTTAACTGTTGTGTTATTATCCGGATTTATTTTTACTCGGGTACTCCGATCTTGTCATGGAGAGGAAGTCATGGAGAGGAAGAAGAAAGAGGAAGGAAGAAGAAAGGAAGTACTACAAACACGTCATGGAGAGGAAGATCGGAAGGAGGCGGCATTCCTGACTTCGAAACATCCGAGAGTGGACTGGGATAAGAAGCGTGGAAGAGCTGTTCCGCACTGCCCTGGACAGGGAAACTTTCTCCCAGGTGATCGCCGACGTCGGGGGGACCCGACAGGGCACATGAAGAAAAAGAACCTCGGACTACATTGCTATCCGTGGTACCCGGGTATCCTTCTTGGATGGACGTTCCCCCATGCATAATATTGTTTTGTGTATCACAAATTTATATTAAGACCATGGTCAAATAATTTCCTAGAAGGTCACTACTTGTCATAACAATGTATGTCTCCCTTATACCTGTTTTCTTTATTAGACTTGGCTTTAATTAGCTTCAATATTAGACCTATAAATATTATCATCGAATTTTAATCTTTAATTCTGGCTGCGACTGATGATCTTTATTAGATGTTTATAGCAGTGAAGTTTTAACTGTCTTAATTTTTTTTAATTCATTAAAACTGAATATAAAACTGAACTTTTATACTTACATTTTCACGATATAGTTTTAAATCTAATATTTATACCAAAGATTGAAAGTTAATATATTTAATTTTTTTATGTAGAGTGCTTCTGAAAGAAGATTGTATACTTCAATAACTGAGTGAAGATAGATTCTAGGGTCTTAGATTCAGACAATTTCGAATTCAGAAATGGTAGACCATACTAGAACTGAAGGTTATCATTTCGATTTAATAAACATTTGTTAAAAAGGAGAGAAACTAGATATTTAAGATTTTTATGAAAAGATAGATATTTATAGATAATTATGAAGAGCTGAGCGATTAATGGTCCCAAAAATGTAATTAATATTCAAACACTTTCTATTACGTGCCTTCTTCTGTAATAAATGACCAAGCCCACATAACCACCCAATCTAATCTCTACTCCACCCCTCATGCCATTATTTAGTCTAATGTTTAGTATTAGCAACATTACTTTACATTACTCAATTTTACATTACTCAACATTACATTAAAATCACCTTCCACAAAGTAACTCAAGAAAACTTAGAAAAATTAAAAATAAATGAATCATTCACCAACGGGAATCATAGGTAGATAAAGGTAAAATGATTACTTGCTATGAACCACAAGTAACACTGTAGATGGAGATAAAGATGCAGAGGAATGTTATCCATCACCAGGACAACAGAAAAGGCGTCTAATCTCACAGAAAAACTACGAAAACATAATGTTACATATGTACATAAAGACAAAATTGCAAGCTAATAAGATTCTGGAAGACGAAGAACATTCTGATTGCAGAATATGGCAATCGTTATGAAAATCCACGTCCCAACTAGAACATTTTGAGTCGGCGCTAGAAAGAAAATGATCGCCAGTATGATCGCTATAACCGGAAAAGCATTATTTGAAGTAGAACTATACAATCTTAATAACTCTAAAATAAGAAAAATAAGCAAAATAAATTAAAAAATGATTGTATATTGTAATTAAATATATATATTGTGATAAAAATTATAGTAAAGTTGTGCCGTAAATTGTATTTTGATACGGACTGTAATACCCATTCTTTCTCACATTCATTTTTCATAAATTGTACTGATATTTGTAAGGTAGAGCTATAATTTTTGGAGTATTTGCGAAAAGGTGTTATTATTGAGATGATGTATTTTATTTTAGTATTCGTGATGTGTTTGATAAATACAAATTAGAACATTATCACCTTACGAAAAGGTATGTCGTACCTTCGGGCATGCGCGATATACAGCCAATCATCAACATGTTGGAAATGTTAGATTAGAGGTAGCTTGTTGGTGTAATGGTAATGACTCTCGCCTAGTGATCTGGTGGTCCGTGGTTCGAGCCCCATTCCAGGACACCAGTAAGTTTGTCCTATTTTCGTAGCACAAGCGTTTAGCTCATTTTTACTCCCTTTATATTAACTCGTGGCGTCTGCTTGCTTGCTTGCCGGCTTGCAGTCGAAAAAACTTTGGATCGATTTTTTACCCTTTTCCCGTGATCCAATCAAGCTGAAACTTTGCAAGCAGACTCATGGAGACGATCAAGAAGATCTATCAAATTTTCGTTAAAAATTTTTAATAATTATAGTATAATATCGGATTTTTAGAAATTTTATTGGTTTTTTCAAATTAGAATCATTAGAAAAGTTTGATTACTAGCAATGGTGGCCCGATAACGTCGCGGAATATTTTCTAAATTTAAATTACTCCATCGGTATACTTAATAGGTACTTCACTACGAATTTCGAAAATCTAAATTGACTGAAAATTTTTTTTAGAATTTAATCTTCAAAGTATGAAGTGTCTTATCAAAGCTCAAAACATCTGACATTTTAGAAATATATTAAATTACTGTAAGTTTAGTGTTATGTTATATGTTTTAATTCGACTATAATTGTTGTTATATTTTTCAAAGAAAGGGAGTATAATAAAAACTTGGTTTTTATGGGTTACTTTTTTAACCATTCTCTTACGGTGCTAAAATAAGAACGCGCGTTCCGGTGCTGTGTAGTCAATACACAATCAAAAATTAGCGTTTAGAAAACGGAAAAATAAGAACATACATAGCTAACTTCTTAAATTAATTATAATTGAGGTCAAAAATGATAATAATTGAGGTTTATTTGCTGAAAATATGAAAAAACCTTCTGGCAACGCTCACGGAATGGGCCGCACAACCACTCTGGATGAATGCCCGAGATCGAGAGCTACTACCGGGAACGGCGGGAACTGCGAAACGGCAAAACACACTGTTCTATTTCTCGCGCTTCCTCATAGCGAAGTAGGCAAGAGTGAGACGCGCATATAGTGTCACGCTTCCCGCACACTCTTCACGTATCGTCGCGTCTTACTCACAGCGCTGTTTATACGCCGCTCACTGGCACACGTTCGATTGTATCGGAGAATTTATTTCCGATTTTCACAAAATACCTCTGATGTACCCGATAATTTCTGATAATTGTCAATATTATTTTTTAATTCGATGTGCAAATATATTATGGAGGAATACCTAAAATCTTAACCCGTTATTTATTATATTTATAGAGATATTAAAGGTTATTAGAAGCAATGTGTAGCAGTTAGGCATCACAGGGAAGTGTCGCAGGCCGCAGGTCGCAAGAAGGATGGAACTTACCTTGTCGAAAGCGAGCGGCCTGTGCCGTACTACATCGTGGGGGTCCATGGCCGGGGGGCGCGGGGGCGCGGGGGGCGCGGGCGGCGGGGCGGGCCGCGGGGGCCCTAGCCCAGCTCGCGGGGGCTCTGCCCGTGCCGCCCCATGCTGCCCGCTCTCACCCCCGCATGGAACCTGCAACACACACAACGGTTAGTCACTTCGGTGAACTCACCCATCCCCGAGATTCCGCTATTGGACATCCCCTGCAGCAGTTAAAACTGTAAAACAGTTAAAACTTAATTGTTCCAAATTTAAAGTTTATGTTATTTAGAACAAGCAGAGAAAAGTTGATGAAAGGCGTAATGGAATGGTATCCCAGAAAAGGAAAAATACAAAAAGGACGTCACATTAAGAGATGGGAAGATGACCTACCAAAAGGATGGAGAAGAATAGCTCGCAACAGAGATGAGTGGAAAAAACTAGGGGAGGTCTATGTCAGAGAGACAACCTGACCAACAAACTGGCTGCTGAAATGAAATTTACTATATATATATATATATATGTATATGTATGTGGTAAATGTATGTATATATGTATATATGTATATATATATTAGATAGATATATAGAGATGAGATTATAGATTATAGATATCATATATATATATAATTTTATTTATGGATTATTATATTATATATATTTAGTTTTTACAACTAGTAAGCTTATTTGGTTCTAAGCGTGTTTCACGCGTTTATGCGCACATGTCAACTCTAACTTTAACCAACTATAACCCTTATGTCACTATCCGGGTACCTGGGTACCCATTTTAGATTTCAAGTTTAAATAATTTTATTCATCATACTTTTGGATCTCCATTATTTAAATTATTTGAAAGGAAAGGAAACAAAGGGAAGACAGACATTGCTATGAGAAGTAGTGACCTTCTTAAAGGCTATTGACCACTGTCTAAATATCAATTTGTGAGATAAAAACAAAAAAAATGTATGTGGGAAGCCCATTCAGGTTGAATACCCGGGTACCTTGGTAGCAACTAGTGTGAGAAATTCCGTGTAATAACCGAACGGTTAAATTGTACGCAAAGTTTAGTAGTCACCGGCGCTGATTTTTAATACCATATTTTTATGTCTTAAGAACGACTATAAATGAAATTATACATATAATCATTTTCAGCATCGAATATATGGGAAAATGGGTAATGACGGTATTTAGTTTCGAACGTATACGCGATCGTTTGGGAATAAAATTATATATTGTGACGTTACGATTTGTAACAAACACTGCATGTTGATGCTAATAAAATCTCCTCCCGACCAGGAACCGCTCGAGGTCTCACGAAGCTTCACACCATTAACAGTTGAGGTAATATGCTGAACTCCGGTCTAGCTGTGTGTAGTTTCAGCAACACTACTTATCGTATCGTATCATCATCATTCAAGTGTTGAACTTTTTATTAAGTGGCTTTATATTATCCTTTTTCTAAGGCTTGCCCGGAAAGTTAAGAAGAAAGCTGCGCCTATAGGTCGCTCAGGAAAAACTCTTTTCATTATGAGCCCTATTCCGTGGAAAATTAGGTGAGAAGCGGGCTCACGATTAGCGAATCGTTATTTGGGGTTAACTGTGTCGATCGATACCCTCAACTTCCCCTCGACACGCAGAAAGGAAGGTAGAATTAATAATATGTAAAACGAGTGGAATCTCGTTCTTCTTTTTCAAACAATGATAACTTTAAGTAGTTCGAAATTTCATCCCGAATCTTCAATCTTCACATATAATGATGTGTGAAGGTTTATTTATATAGTTTGTAAATAAATATTACGAAAAATAATAAAAAAATATTATATTCGAAATCACTCAAGAACATTGACAAAAAAATATTGGACCCCTTTATGAAATTAATGTAACGAAAACTGGATACAATTTAGGGAAAACAGAGCAATGAGGCCTTGTAAAGTAAAAAAGTGGTTAGTTAAGTCTCTCGTTTAAGGAAAATTTCTTTCTATCTCTAAGGAAAATAAGCTCGATAGCGTTGCGTACTAGCATCGGCACAAATAAATATTTTAAATACATTTTTCATTATCTTTTTGAGACGCATCCATTAATTTCACGAAGAATCGAGCAGAAAAGACGATAAGTTGCCAGTGACTGAAAATGTGGAAGGACAGGAAGAGCGGTTGAAATATATTGCCAGTTATCCGAGCGGTACGGTTATCCAAACTGCAAGCTGCGGACTGTAGAGAAAGGGGAAACAACCGTTAACCCGGGGACTAAGATCCTCAGTAGTGAGGAGCTAGTGGACTGGAGAAACATCGTGTCGAATCTGTGGGATCAGCGACCCGTTTCCCCACGCGTTTTGACCAGCGCCGGAATTCCCACGGAAAACCAATCGGTCAAGAAAACAAGACGCGCACTCAAAAGCGTTGATGTCTGTGTTTACATATAGACATAGGAGATTAGAAACTGCTGATCTGGTGTGTCCCACGCCGCACACACGAGAATATCAGTAAACAAGGCACCCAGAAACCTTCTGATACAACGCAGCGCATCCCACATTCTGGTGACTCCGACGCGAGTCATCCCTATATCTGTTGACTTTAACGTAATTCATCCCTTAAAATCTTTCTGTACCTATTTTACCTATACAGTCTTTCATTTATACAAGAAAATTATCAGTTGTCGAATCTATGTATATATTTCTATATCTAACAGTCGTTCATTTATACATGAAAATCATTAGTCGTACGCGCGGCAGTCTGAGAGATGTTATAAATTAAAAGCAAATCTAAACAGGGAATGTGGATCTAGGGTTCAGCGCAATTTGGTTAGATTTACTTAAACAACGACTTGAAACCATCCCTTAAAAGCCGCTCTGTGTAAACATTTACCTCCGGGTCATTGCCTAGAGTATTGCGAGAGACGTGTACTGCATTATATATTCAGGGGGTTTATGGAAAGGGTCGACCAGAAGTGAGACGGCTGGCCCGAGGGTGTCGGCTGCTGCGTATTAGCGACACCCGAATATGTAATTATCACTTCGCACCCTCGGTGTCCAAAGCTTTTTTATACTGTTGTTTTCTTAGGTTTGTTTGATTTGATAATTATAAAAACATATTCATTCTTATGTGACGGCTCCACTGTCGTATACTTTGTGTATCACTACTCTGCTTCTTTTCTGACCTGTTTTTATATCTTACTTTTCTTTTCTTGGATAATTTATGATGCTATTTTGTTGCTATTTTTGCTTATGAATTTAACCTGTTTACTTCCTCGCTTATACTGTTTTATGTTACTATTTTGCTATCTTTTTTTATTTTGATTTTGTATTTAACCTGATTTTATTTCTATTTTTCTTTGCTTTTGTTTTTCTACTTCTGATTTTTATGCCGCTGCACAAATCTATTTCATTTAAATGCTTTTAATTTTCTTGTATTTGTATTTGATTTAAAAAAGAGAGTACTTGGTGGAGGGGACAACGAATGGGTTTTTGCTGCCAGAACCCTGCGGCGTTCGCCCTTTACACGGGCGCTGCACGGGGATGGCTTTAAATTAGAAAAATGTCAACCCGGCGACGCAAGAGTAGGGCCGATATGGGAGCCGTCGGCTGATAGATCGGCCCTGGGAAAGTGGTGGGTCCCCATTCGTTGTTGTTTTCTTTGCTCGGTACACGCTCGAATTTTTATTTGTTGCGAGTACGCCACAAGCCAATACTAAAAATAATAAACTTGTAATATTCGGGAACAAATGAGAACTGAGCCCCCTTTCTGTTGTTTTCCCCAAATGTAAAATTGAGATCTGTTAATAAATGGCAAAAGCTTCGCAAAAATTCGTGTATTTTTCAATTTGAAATTGTATTGCGAAGAATGTTGGGTTTATGGCTTAAACATTTGGTAAACATGGAATTCGACAGATTATAGAAAATCGCTCCTTTCAGGGGCGGAAGCTTAATAATAAATTTTAACAACCCACTCCGGGGGATGAGACCCGGAGAGGGAGGGCGCGTCCAATCAATTCGATAACTCATTTGAAACGAGGTATCTATTTGAAGATTTTTTATTTAATTGAAAAATATAGTATTTTCGCCCGCACAACTTGCGGAGTAATCAGGTCGCTGCGCTGTCTCGGGGGAGATCGGAGTAGTGGAGGGAGGTTTTGTAAAATGGCGCTTCGGTGTTAAAAGGGTGACATTAAGGCATTTCAGGGCGCATTTAAAAGATCAAGTTAACAAATTATTTCACCTAACAGTCGTAAGTTAATACAATATTTAGTATAAATGTAGAGAGTGTAAGTGAAGAACTCATTCTGCAGAGATGGGGAAAAATGTATACACTTTAACGGTTGTTTTTTCTGAACTTTTGAAAGCTAAATCGAATTATTGGAACGGTATGTAGGATGAAGTTATCTCCGAAGACAACATTACTTCCGTCACACACCAGGCAGGGCCCTCCAATAAAATGTTTGTGTTTTGAATCTGAAAATTGAATGAATCTGAAAAAGTGCAGCAAGCCCGACACATTTTTTCCTCCATTCTCGAGATGGTTCATCTCGCTTCACATTCGCCCGGCACTTTGCCGACATATAAAGCAAATCAAGTTGTAGTGTTTGGACGCTCATCATAACCACTTTCAGTATTCATACATTATGGGAATTGAATTAACCCCTTGAGATCTGTTGAAAATTAACATCAAAACTTTTATACGGGTTTTTCATTTATTGAAATTTGTGAATTTTCACGACTGCTGACCAATATTAGGTCCGGTAATTTTCATTTTAATTCATTTGCCCATATTTTCAAAACAATCGAATTGACTCGAGTATTGAATAAAGTATAATAATATTTCTACACGTTAAATTATATCTAAATGTGTTTTAAGATTATCTATACACCTCGATTCTTAAAATAAAATTATACCATTATTAATATTGTTAATATTTAAAGCATTAACTTTGTGGTTAGACATTATAACGGGGGTGAAAATATTAAATACCAATAATAAAGGTTAAAAATTAAATAATTTATAAATTTTTTACATTAGAGAAGCGGTGAATAATAAAGAACCTCTAATAAATAACCAAATTAGTTTTCCATACAGCTCTTTGTTCAATTTAACTTTCACAAAAGATTTGGTAACACCAACTTTAGACTATGCCCCCTCTCCTTCCCTCGTAGATTTCTGATCGTTGTGTAGGCAAGTTAGTGCATGCTAGTCTTTGACAAGATTAACACGCATGTGATAAATATTGGTGAAAGGTTAACAGTACTTTGGTTGTGGTGTATATTGTTGTGAACAAACCAGTGTAGTGTTGTCCTGACGAAGAGATGGATACGTCTCGAAACCGGTAGACCTAAAATCTGGCAATGGTTTATGCTAATTTAACTAATACTCTGTTAAAATTATACCATTTGGTTATGTTTTGAAACTGGCAAAGGAATAACACCGCACTATTTGATGCATTTTCAGCGCAATCATAAAATAACTATATTTTAGAAATTAGACAATGTTACACTGATTTTTATAGAATACTATGTACTACAATATCCAGAAATCATTTTTATCTAGATACGTCACCTTGGTACTGTTGCCTTTTCATATGAATTCTATCATTTTCAACTGCTCTACCGTGACATTTCGCTAAGTTAACGTTTACTTAATTACTTTAAATTACGATAATACATACCAATATTTAGAAATATTTCATATACTTTCCAAACAAAAATTTGCAGGATTGATTCATTTATGATCGTTCTCTTATGTACCTAACACCTCTGCAATTTTTATATAATTTTCAATTTTTAAAATAGGTGTGAGACACAATGATAATAACATAATTTAGAGTTAAAAATTATTGTCGTCACAAATTAGTATTCACCTTATCTCATGGCAACCAAAGTACCGGGTCACGAGTGGACCCCTTGCTTGTAAAAATAGATAAATTTATTCTAAGATTTGTAGTTAAACATTATATTGTTTTAGTCTTTCATTTGTCTCCCTCGTTCAAAGTTCAAACAGTCATATAAAGCCCACAAAGTGGAGCAATTTTCTTCATTTTTAAAATACCATTAGTTGGATAAATAATTTATTAATTGATTATATAATTTAGTTTGTGCCAATTTAGGAAGATATACGTATTTAAAATATATGGAACCTGAAGAATAAATTTTATTTATTTTGTTCGCGTTGCCAGTTACTAGTAATACATGCCATCGCCTAAACACGATTAATATACTTATATATTTATTTTTTAATAAAATAATTTGTTTATTTATTCATTTATTTACGTATTTATTTATTTATTCCGAATATACTGAACATGTTCAAACTTTGCAAGAACACAATAGTGTATTAAATCCTCAGGGGGATAACATTAATCAAGATATACCATAGATGTCTCGTATAGACGAAGCTACTTTATATGGGAAACTGTGTTGATTTGAATAGACAGCAGATGTACAAATGTGGAATTTTACGGGGGGAAGATTGCGGGTCCCCCCTCTAGATCGATTTTCACACCCCATCGGGAAGCGGTGCAGTAAAACTAGGTCAACATTTGGGCTTAACGTAGTCGGGAGCCTTCCTCCAGGAGACCTTCAGCTGACCACTTCGGTTGCCCAGCCCTGAAAATTGGAATCCGCGGGACGTGAAGCTGTCGTTCCACCTTCATCTCACTCACTCACCAGTCAATTTTCATGTATATCATCAGTTAAGGATATTTCCATCATCTCACCAATGCTTCGATCGACGCTTAAGTAATCAAACGCCAGTTCAAAGTTAAATCAGATTTCAATTTGTAAACATGTTAAATCTGTCTTCGCTCACGACACAGGGTCCTTATAAAATACGAGCAGGTATACAGGGTTATTTGGAAAATATTAATAACCTCGCAGGACTATATTCCTGCTTTGATTTTGAGTCGAAAATATTCAAGCTATCATAACTTAATATCAATAGTTATGGAGATATGCGACAACAAAGTTTGCATTTTTTTTTTCAATATTTCTGACTTATTTTTTGTGAAACGTTTGAAAATCATTACAGTAACTTATATAGATTACGAAAAATTCATTCGTTTCAATACAAGTTAAATAAAATGATAAAAACCGCGAAAAAATTGGAATGTTTTCCAATTGGAATTCGAAGATTTTTATTATTTTATTTAACTTGTATTAAAGGAAAAAATAATTTTTCATATTCGATATAAGTAACTGTAATGACAGTCCAACGTTTTCCAAAAACTAAATCAGAAATATTGAAAAAAAATGCAAACTTTGATGTCGCATATCTCCATAACTATTGATCATGATAGCTTGAACATTTTCGACTCATAATCAAAGCAGGAATATAGTCTTGCGAGGTTATTAATGTTTTCCAAATAACCCTGTATATGCATGTATTCAACAGAAAAAAACACTTACTTACCATCACGCCGTTTCCCCGTGGGGGTAGGCGGAGAAGATAGAGCACCACACTCTTCTGTCCTGACATACAACTCTCGCTACGTCCACATTCATACATCTTCGCATGCAAGCTCACCGGTTGTTGAAGCTTCTAATGGGACCATCTTCCAGTATCTGGTTAATCTGGTCATGCCGCGTCTTCCACGGTCGCCCTCTCTTTCTGGCGCCATCAACACTTACATTATATATCTTTCTTGCCATTCTTTCCTCATTCATTCGCTCAACATGCCCAAACCATCTGAGCGACCCTTTTTTAATCCTATTAATTATGCTAAGATCAGTTTTACATTCTTTCTTAATATCTGCATTCTTTACTCTATCATAAATGGATTTGCAACACATACGTCTAAGGGATCTCATCTCCACTGCATTCAATCTACTTTCCTTCCGGAAAATAACACATATGCAGAAAACAAATGCCCCCCAATATAAATATTTTGCACGCATTTCTTTCTATACCTTGCTAACAATTTAGTTTAAAATGTTACGTTATAAAATTTTGATTACCTTTTTCACTTTTTTAGTTACCAAATAATTTTTTTTTACTAATGAACTTCTGCGTATTAATTAGATACGAATATCGATATCTGTCCACACCAATAAATCGGTATGATCTTTGGTAATTGTATATTTAATAATATTAAAAAATATTTATTAAATATAAATTTCAAACAATGAGAAGTGATCTTGAAATGTAACACCGGAAGCGCACATAACACCGCAAGTAAGACTCGCTCTCATACATCGCTTCTTCACTCTCCCACTCACTAGTCGGCTAGCTGGGTCACGCGAAACAACAAACTATTTAGATAAATAATAAAAATGTACCTTGTTTTCACCACTTATATATTGAAAATATACCAATGTTTCAGGGCCAGTGTCCCTTCGTCAGGATGCAATGTATACTAATAAATTGAAAAACAAAAATCGAAGTTAGATAATCTAAATATAAAGAAAAAATAGGATAAATAATAAATAATGGGAAATTAAGTACTATTATAAAAACAAATATAAAATAAAAAAACTATTTGTAAAAAAGACCTAGTTATTTAAAATATTCAATTTATTATTAACATTTTTAGTTATTTCCACAGTTTATAATTTATCAAAGTGTATTTCTGTATGATTTGTATGTAAATCTTGTAAACTCTTATTAATATCAAAATAATGATCCATAGCTAAAAGATGATTCGAAAAGTCGGAATAATTATTACTACTTAAACACCTCATATGTTCTCTAACATGCTCTAATGTAGCTCTAACATCAAAATTTCTTTACGTTTTACAATCATTACAAATCAATTGTCAGTTATTTTGGTCACCTTATTACACAACACATATTACAAGAATCGAGAGAGTGCAGAAAAAGTTTCTACTTATTTTGTCATACAAAGCTGGTCAACACAATAACCTTCACAGCTACGAAGATCGACTTGCCTTTTTCAAGATGCACAAACTTGAGTCCCGACGAAAAATATCCGATCTCATTGTGCTACACAAGATTTTCAGCGGAGCTATTGATTCTCTCTGTCTATCTGATATAAATTTGCATGTTAAACCCCGTATAAGAAACCCGGAGTTCTTCAGAATAAGTCAGCACACTAATAATGTCGGTTACTTTTCTCCCATTACAAGGTTGTGTCGCACATATAATTTGTATTGTGCTGACCCTAACATTGATGCTGATATTCTTGCAGACACGTTATCTTCGTTCAAAAACTCACTCATACACAACATCCATTTTCTAAACGACGACATGAACCTATAGATCATTAAATACTAATCGCACTACACTCAAACACAAATATATAATATACATAAATGTACATGTGAAATATAATTAATTACAAAAATACATGTCACTAGAGCGTGCCGAAGACACTTGTAATTGGGATAATGGGCATAGTCTTCACTATAATGTTTATTATCTGAGTGTCATGTACCCATTATCCTGTTAGTGTCTCTAATAAATTAAAAAAAAAAAAAAAATTATAAACCCCGATTTTTTTAAAGAATCATCCTTAACTTATCCTTATAATCAAATTTTTGTTCATATTTATGTGTTCTAGTTCTGTATTCTTTCAAATATTTGAATAGACAACGTTAGAGATTTCTATGGTCCGTTCCATGATAATATAGTAAACATTCCTTTTTACAAGTTTCCCATGTAACAAGGTTCGTCTTTGTAAGATTTCTATAATTTATTTCAAATAATAAATATTGTAGTTTTAATTTTTATTAAAGCTAATTTTATCAGTCGAGAATAAGGCGTAACTGCAGACAGAGTGTTCGTGAGCAGTCAGTTTTGAACTTTTTTAAATATTACTTAATATGACGGTTTTATGTTAGACTTTTTTACTCTTCCAATTTATGTTATTAAATAATACACTTATGATGTTTATAATAATAAGTATTTAGTAAAAGTGTCAAAGCTACGGACCTGTAGCAGTAGGATAGGCGGTCTAGGGGCGTATATAGCACTCAGAGAATTAAGATTCTAAGGAATTGAAAAAAAATTGGTCTACGACCAACTAACTCGCACGTATGTGCCAAACAGTGAAGTCACTCCGGTCGCGGATTTTATTGTCTCTGGTTTGGCCAGTGATAAATATGAAGGAATAGAGGCGGTGGTTGTGGCTGAATTGGACTTCGGTAAGTTAAGGCCTACCAATCCAGTCCTCATAATCCATTTTATCTCCAATTAATCCCACTCCGCCTACTTTCATTTAATATGCCTAACGACATTTGTCTTACCTACATATAATTCAAATTGTTCCTAACGCCGCGTCAAGCTCTGTTCAATTGTTTTTTTTTGGTGAAAAAAGAAGTTAAATATAATTACGCATCTTGTGTGATCGACGCATATGAAGAAGCCGCATTTATACCGCATCTATTAGAAATATCATATTGTAATACCGCAACTACTATCTACGCGTGAAAAAACTGCATATTATTATAAGTTAAACCGTGGATTTTGTCATCTCGGTATCTTTACTTATTCAGCGTCGCGAGTGGAGTGCGTCTACAGCAGAACATTGAAGAAAAAGGCATCCCAGCATCCTACACCTCATTTTGTTTGTCTACATTCATGCTACTTTCGTCGTTTCTGTTTTCTTCCATCTGCCAACCAACTCAGACATCTCGTCAATATTATAATACCCGCGATTGAACGATTATCTCTACTTGAACAAATCTCAATGAACCTTTATAATTATAATAACCGCATGTATTTATTTATTACAAACCGCTACACCAGTCTCTATGTTTTCCCTATCCGTGTACGCACCGCTCCTTCAAGTCAGGGGATGTCAAACCAGGGATATGACCAAACAACTCGCGGGTACTGGGAGGAAAGTCCTGGGGACAGTCCTGTGCGAACGTCAATTGAAACAATCGCCTTTTCGTTGATTTCAAAAATGTTTCAATGTAAAAGTTAGAATGTCCAAAAATAGAACACAAGAAATAGAAATGGCAAACAAATGGATTTTGTAATGGTTCGATTCCGTCACGGCGTCGGAATATTAAACTGGATGTAATTAAAACTTAAGAAATGTCGTGTTTCATTTCACTTCGAAGAATTTCCCGCCTAGTTGTTCTCTCGTCGGAATGTTCCCTGAGGGAGGCTGCAGACTCCCCTACTACCCCCTGCCTTAGATCCAAATTTTAAAATTTTCATCAGTGTATCTCGCTCTGAATGGTTGGGGAAAGTTTGAGGACAAATTACATAATGTATCGAACCGAGCGCAGCTGGTGTTTGGTATCATTTTTTAATAAAAATGTTCGTGATGGTATTTTAACCGGTTACATGCTAACCGTTATTTGAAATTTGTATCTGATTGCATCAATGATTGGCAACTGATTTTTTGCAATTAGACGAAGAACTATATCTTAGTTATCATTCATCGATACAATCAGATACAAATCCCAAATAACTGTACCGAAAACAAGTTTAAATAACGATTTAACCATTACTAAAAATGTTTAGGCACTAACTTTTGCAGGTTATTCATTGTTCATGAAGACAAGATGCAAATTTATATATTTGCATGTTCTCATATGCTGTGGAGCCATTTCGAGGCCTTGAAAATATTCCAAAGATCAAACCGTTTTTTGTACTTAGTTCTTAGTTGAAGAGATATTCGTAACATCACAACATACTAGTAATTAGCTTTATTATCTAGATAATACACTTAAATATATAAAACCTGACACAGTTTTTGTATATTTAATTACTCAATATTAATATACAACAAATTAATCTAAACTGACAAGTACATATATACTATTGCTTTAAAAAATATTATTTTCTCCAAATATAATACAATAATGGTAACACATGAACTAAAATACTTTCAAAACTAGCCGAGTCAACAGCCTACTACTTGAAAGTCGTTGGGTAGTAAACTAGGATTACTATATTATAAACAAGGATTACTATACTTTAAATAAGAAATAATGATAAGAAAATAATTAGTCTGATATAATTCCGTAAATAGCGAAAGAAAATAATAAAATAATAATAATTATAAACTAACAGTTAAGCTTAAGTTAAATTGGCAATTGAAATGTTGTGCACTGCACGCATCATTTTTGGAGAAATTATTTTAAATATAGCTCGCCATGTGTCCAAGTTTGACATATTTCCATCCATGTATCTGCTTACATCCTTATCTAGAAATTAAACGTCATAAATATTCTTAAAATATTCAAAAAAAATAATTATATACATATATTTTTTTTTCTTCATAAAATAACTCTAAAGTGAAAATGAAATCTCAAAACTACTATAGAATATATTTTTTTAACAAATGGAGATGCGAACACGGTAAACGTGTCGCATCAATATTCTTACTAATTTTAAACTAAGCTAAAAGCCTGTGCTAAGAAAAAAATGCTGGTGTCCTGCAATGGGGCTCGAACCGCACATCAGTAGTTCTATCCTTGTAATATTGCCAAAGTTTAAATACTAACATAGTAACATTTTTCACATACTTCTCGCTATACCGCGTTTTTTAATTTTTTTATTTGGATAAGTAGCCTAACAATAGAGATCCACGGTGTAAAGAAAATCATAATGAAGCGGGATAATAGTGTAGTGTAAGTAAAATAAAATACAAAATAGCAAGGTATAAAGCGAAGTGGAAGATTTCCAGAATAAAGCAAAGTGAAGTAGAATCCAAAATAAATCAGAGGTAAAATAAAAAAATTGACCAAAATAGAGCAAACGAGAGTAAGAATAAAAGGGAAAAAGATAAGGTGACTGGAATTAGGGTTGGGGGAGAAAAAGTAATATTGTGTATATGATGTCAAAGGAAAAAATTGACTATTTCATTTTAAAAAGATCGCATGTAAAAGTTGATCCTTGTTCCTACTAATGTGCGGCAGGCAGTTTTATTTGTTAAAAGCATCACAATATAGAATGCAGGTTGGTGGTTCGCGGATAATTGAAACATACCTATTCTATACCGGCATTTGATCGAGCCTTGACGTTTTCGCAGTTTCCATGCTCGTTACAGAATTCCGGAGACACTTAACGAGGGATCGAACCCCCGACTCAGACAGCTGACGCTGTAATTACTTGACGCCGAGGTTATTACACCGACATGTAATAATTATTACGACATCAAAGTTCTTCACGTTGAATCGGAATGTGTAAAGCTCCCGGTAAACAGATGTTAATGAGGTTGGAATATTCAATGTGCCGCCCTACAAAAGCTTCCTTTCAAATTACACAACTCGAGGAAGCTGCTGGAGCACACCGGAAGAGCAATCGCTCTTCCGACACAGGAAATACGCAGTTTGTTATAATTATTCTTTTAATTGTAAATAAATCGGTATTTATTTTCAATCACCAACGAAATAAATGTATTTGCTAGTGAAACATAATACAGTTAAGGCCCCTAGAACACAATTGAGCTTTTGGCTGTTCGAGGATTCTATTAAGTGCAAAATTTTCAAAAATTTTTTCCAAAATTAAAAAACAGCCAAACACGCTTTCAGTTAATTTTATAGTGAAAGATCCATTCACTCCTGAAGCAATTGTTTAAGAAAGGTGATTAATATACTTTGTGATTATCACAAATAAATATAATCCTGAATCACTTTTTAAGATATATTATATAGCTACATACTTTTTATACTCTTCACAACTTTTATTCACTGAAAATAAAGTCACGACTATCAGCCGGCTTGCCATTATTCAGACTCTATGCAGATTCTATAAAGTCGAAATTATTTCTAAACGAACTCAGCAAATGCGCCATACTAGAATGTCTACTTCCCTAATGTATCAGCCAATAAATACCGAGACAGTGTTTGGACAAAGAAGTTTTTTTCACAAGGCTACTTTATTCTTCAACGTTCTTCCCGAAAACATTAAGAGAGCCAATACTCGTGTCACTTTAAAAAAAAAATGGTTAAAGGTATTATACTAACTGATGGAAGTGATATTTAAATGCCTTTGATATCCATTCTGTCTTAGTCAGTGTGGACACCTTACTTTTACCTTTCTACACAATATACATGAAAAAAAAAATTATAACCCCTCTTACATATAGTAAAAAGTGAGAAATAAATTCTGGGCCAAAAATGTTTGCCTCACTCTCCAAGTAAAAGGTGGACGCTTACGATATTGATATAGATTACATAATTCTGTTGTTGATGGAGGGAAAGCACCCAAACTTTTATTTTCCGAGTGAAGCAAAAGTTTTTGGCGAAAATTTATTTAAAAAAAAAAACTTTTTCATATAATATAATTTTCTACTTTTTAGTATTAACGAATCTTGTAATCGACCTTTGGCACTTGACATATATACTTAGTGGATATATTTCCTTTTATAGTGCGATCCGAGAGCAATATGTTAATTTCATCGAGTCTGAAGAGTCACGTCGTACCATAGCAAGTACTTACTTTCTGGTACTTTTCTAAAATTGTTGAACTCACAAAAAATTAAGAAATTAACTCTTTTTTTAAATTGCTATAAAACAAAATCTGATTTTTATTCTGTAAAATGATAACCAATACAATAAAATGGAAACCGAAACAAAAACATATTGAAAATCATTTTTTATGGGTTAAGTTTATTAGTAATAAGCGTGGTTTTAATTGAATTATTTTTTTCAAGTATGTAATATTCTCTCCTACTATTAAGTCTTAAAGAATTTGTCGTCATTACTTTGAAAAAAGATGTAATTTTAATGTTTTTTTGTTAATTTTTCGATTCAAAATAACAGGAAAAGATTGTGTTCATTTAAAAAAAAATATATAAGAATTGAAGTGATTTGATTAAAGTATTCTTTAACTTAATCTAAGCGATAATGAAATCACTTTTATGAAACTCTACCAAAAAATGTTAATTTAAACAACAGAATACTACAATTAATTATGATTTACAAGGCCAAAGAAGCTTTTTGCTGGGGTAATAAGAAAATAATAAAGAAGTAATAAAGAAATACTAAATAAAAAATTATAATAAAGGCAAAATCAATGATTTTTAAGTAAATTTACGTAAAATATTTTATCTACCGGTGGCGTGTACGAAAGCATTGACGCTAGATCACTTTTTTTCCTCAGTTCAAGACTTAATAATAATAATAATATTAGGATCATTTGTATATCGCCGTTTTCGTGAGTACCTACTCACCTCAAGGGTCGCACATTTTAAAATGGGAAATCTTAAAAGGATTTTCATGTCTCAGATGTGTTTTTTGTAATTTATTATCTACGAATGATGTCAAAGCCATGCTTGTCTTATATGTAATTAATGTTAAGTATATCATTTAGTTCGTATCTCAATTTCTTTATTTGAGTTTATGGAATAAAGGATAGCCCATCCCCACCAGCACTGTAATTCAAAAAGTCTTTTCGTTTTCATTGAAATATCTTTAATTTTACTATTTCGTAGGTTATATTTTTTTACTTCTTCTTCAAATGTAGCAAATTTATTTTGTGGTAACATAATTATAATTAATATAAATTAACTTTGTTTAAACCACTTATTTATTGAAAACAAAAAAATCAACATGTTTCGAAGCCAATGGCTTCTTCATCAAGAAAACAAAAATAATATTTAAAAATCGAAGTATAGATCAAAATATTAAAAAGTTATATATGGAAAATAATAATATAAAGTACCTAATTAATATGAAAATAAATTTAAAAAATAACTATTTGCAAAAAGGACCTGATTATTTATAATATTCAATTTACTATTTACACTCTTTCTTATTTCCAAAATTTCTAATTTATCAATTTGTATGTAAAATTTGTAAACTCTTATTAATATCAAAAGAATGACCCGTAGCCAAAAGATGGTTAGCAAATTCAGAATAATTATTACTATTTAAACACCTTAAGTGTTCTTTAATTCTAATTTCAAAATTTCTACACGTTTTTCCTATATAAAAATAATCACAATCATTACAAATTAATTTATAAACACCCGATTTTTTTAAAAAATTATCCTTATCTTTATTATTTAATATGTATTTTTTTAATTTATTATTAGTATTTTTTAAATTTATTATTAGTATAAAAAGCTGGTTGAATAACATTTGAAATATTTAAAATATTTAATAGATTTTTTAAATATTATTTTTGTTTTCCTGATGAAGAAGCCATTGGCTTTGAAACATGTTGATTTTTTTTCAATAAATAAGTGGTTTAAATAAAGTTAATTTATATTAATTATATTTATTTTAATTTTTAATTGAATTAGAAGAGATACCGGGCCAGATACGACAAGTGGGAGCCCAAATTGAATGTTACGACACGATAGAACTAACTTTTTTTAAAAATTGGTATGAATATAAGATACATACGACAAGATAAAACTGATCAAACACCAAAATTTCAGCACATACGACAAAATGGAATTCTGTACCGACGAAACTAGAGCAGGTACGATAAAATGGATTGGAGAGATTTTTAGAGCAAGTCTCAAAGCCTCACGCCGTCACAATGAGTCAAAAACGACGATTTTGACCTTACGACAAGATAGAACTGGGGTGACGTATTGTAAATTAGTAATCCCCGATGACAGGATACATTTTTTTTGGGTATTGCTGTCTTAGCTTTTATACCCCACATACGTTGTTTAAAAATAGGTAGATGAAAATGCAATTATTTGCGTAAAAACTAAGCTTAGTGGACGTATACCTACGTTATAGAAGGTTATTTCGAAATCGGTCATTGTGCACTAGTGATGGGTCCGCTCTGTACTCACTACTACAATGTAGTACTACACTACATTGAAGTGCACACTTCGCACATTTTGATGTGTAGTGCACACTACAAACTACAAACACCAAAGTTATTGAAAGTATAAACTTCAAATAGTACACTTCATTTCAAAGCGAACACTACGAAGTAGGTACATACACTTCAAAGTTATCGAAAGTATGAGAAACATACTTTAAATAGTGCATTTTTTACGTGAAATTTTTGGAAAGTTGATGTAGATATATGAAGAAATCTCTGGAAACTGTAACAACCCCCCCTCCCCCTCCATGGTTTGAAAATTTTTTGGAATCGAATGAAGTAATCTGGCTGGCGATATATTTATCTTAAATATTTTTCTCGTTGACCTTTTCTTTTTTTTTTAGCTCGCTAAATTTTTATTTGGGAAAAAAATATTAACTCACTCAACTATTAGTACTACATTACTTCATTTCATTACACTTCACTTCATTAATACTACGATTCCTTCATTTCATTACTTCACTTCATTAATACAACAATAACTTCATTTCGTTACTTCACTTCATTAATACTTCAATTTCTTCATTACATTACTTCACTTCATTAATACTACAATTACTTCATTACTTCACTTCATTTACTTCACTTCATTTCGTAGTACTACAATTACTTCACTTCAAGTAGTTTTTACTATAATTGTATTGTACACTTTGTAGTCTTCAAACTGGTGAACGTGTGTGTGTTGTAGTATTCATTTTGAAATGTAGTTTTTCCCTTCGCTATTGTGCACATGATAAATAGTCATAAATAAAGATATTTTTTCTCTGGACGCTTTTTCACGCTTCTCCTATTATTCTTAAGATAAAGAAAAACCCGGTTGAAAGTGACTTCACCATCCTTACAGCGGGTCTATTTTCAATCGCCGAGTCGACTTGTTTGATCTTTTCATACAGATCTCCGCAGTGTAATCAAACGACACGAAGATGGCGCCGTATTTACATTTGCAATAAAAGATTTAACGATGTCCGCTACCGGGCCCGGCGCGCGGTGAGCGAGGCAAGGCGCCCAGCGGTCCTACAAGTCGTGGGTGTGGGTGACAGTCCCGAGTTCGATTCCTGGTGAAATCGCAATTTCTGGGTGATTTTCTCAAGCCTGGCTGTATTTTGTTACGTGCTTCGCTACTGTGATTGGGCTTCGTGGCTAATATTGTGTACGTAATATTTCTACGAGTACATTTCATTTGGATACATAATACGATTTTCTATTCGGCCTTTCGAAGACCAAGCCATACTATTGTATTTTGCTATTACTTTGTGGTTATTTATCTATACCTATAAAACTCAATGTCTGTCTGTCTTGTAAAATTTGTCTGGTAAAAATTTCAAGATAAAATTAAAAAAATAACAAAGTTATAGCTGATAATAGTGGCTTCTCTTTGTTTATTTTCATATATTGCTTAATTTTCAAACATGTTTTGAAAATCGGTGACCAAAATATTTCGGCAACCATTGAACCGATCAACTTGAAATTTCTAGTGGTTATTCTATATATAATTATCTAGTCTTTGTCGTCATATCATTTCTTTAAGTGTTTGTTTTTATTTATTATGATGATTACCTACAGATGAAATGGGAGTGGTCACCGCGGAAGACCTTTTTTTCGGTAGTCGATAAAACCCAAGAATTTTCCGCTAATATTGAATATTTTTTTATATTTTTCTTGTTCCATATTTTTAAAAGTATGTACCTACTTTAATTTAGAAATGATACAAATACCATAATTTATATAGTTTTTCTTTAAAAAATTCACAAAAATTGCCCCTTTTTGCGCTTCGTGGGTAGGTATTCCCCCTTAAGAAATGAGCAAAATTTATAAATTCAAGACATTTTTATGATTTAGGATTTTGTTTTTTTTTAAATTAATTTGTTAATAACGTATCAACACAACACGTATCTGATTTTGATTTATTTATCTCTGTATAAACCGTCAAAAAATTATTTTCTTGAAATTAGTGTTCCAACTATATACATAATGTATTATCTTGAATCTTAAAGATCATAAAGATACTCGACTCAAAAGCTGACGAATGATTGGTTATTGAATTAATATATTGTTGAAGTTTTTGCGAAAACGACGAAATTGTCAGAAACCTATTCTTTTTCAAAATAGAAAACACATTTATTTATTCGACATTCAATGCGGCTGTCACAGATGTACAGTTGGTAAACTTTTGAATACGGAATCGTTTTTAAGTTGGCATAGGCATAGGCACTTTGACTTTTTTTTAAATGCACACTTTTTTTATTCGTCGCATCATACGTCCGCAATGCTGCAGCGACAAATGTCTTTAAATCGTCGCGAGATGTCGATTTGAAGACATTTTTCTCCTATTTAAGCTATCACAAAGCAATAGTTACGTTTGTACCACTTCAAAAACAAATATTAATATTTGAACTACATTGACATCTCCTTAGACATCGTGTTATTGTATTAATACACAATTTAAAACAATATGTAAATATCAATTATCACAATGACGCCAAAGAAGTATAACTTCTACCGTGTGTATATGAGCAAACGCTCCTCCATTTTTTTTATTAGACAGCAATATAGCACATTCGTTGACACTTAAAGAACGAGAATTTTCTGCACTTCTTCGGCGGCCTCTTGAATGTTTTCTTCAGTGTGCACGGCGTTAGAGAGAACTTTCAAGCATAGATGTTAAATGATGACGGTCAAAATTTGAAATACCCCATGTCACGTTTCCTATGTATGCTGCGCCATGTATTTTCATCCATTCAGGTCAGACCGCTCGAGCCGCAGACTTCTTTACCGACATAAGTCTGCGGTAGAGTATCTCTTAGATGTAGCGCGCGCTTTTTCCTACTTCCTGTAACACGTTTCCGTCGCATTCACGAAATTAGTCAAATGAACCGAGCGTAAAGATAAAAAATGTTCTAAGGTTTTCACAGCCGTTCAGAATTTTCTATTCAGTTTTCTGGGATATTCTGTCGTGTATATGTGACCTCTCTGGCCGATATTTCAGATCCCAATGCAGGGTCCATCATCAGGGCTAAATCAAAGTTATTTAAGATATCAGAAATAAAAATTCAACAAAACCCTAATTTATCGTAATGTCAAAGTTGAATCTGCCGAAAAAAAAAAATTCGTATTAGGAACATTTTTTCATTCCTACTTCCTGTTACACGTTTCCGTAATCTCATTCATGAAATTAGTCCCATAAACCGAGCGTAAAGATGTTACGCATCAAAAATTAATAATTACCCCAGTTTTCAAAAAAAATATTCAAATTCGACACTCGTCAATGTAAAATCAATCATATTAACTTTGTTGAAATTAAACTATATTTATATCACTGCCTGATTTATTATAAAAGTAACGGATTACAATATAATCGAACATCTTCGCACAGATGTCAAATATGCACAAGAAGGAAGAGGTGTAAAGCGCCACACATTGACAATAGTTGGAAGCTTCTTCTTCTTTTTAATTAAGGCTGACGAATGTCTACTTTATTTCAACAAACACGAGCTCTGAGGACAGGCACTCCCGCGTGATGATTTAAAGGTTTAGATAGGCCTTAAAAGTATTATTTTGTTCTGAAAATAACGCTTTCAAGGCGTACCTTGACCACTGACTTAAATCACTAAGCTGACTTAAATGCTGACTTAAATCACTAAGAGACTCTGAATTCGGGCCTTAGCAACAATCTCCAAAACCTGCAAAATCGAGACTAGGAATCAGCGTGGAATCACAGTATACCCAGAACAGTAGTTTATCTCCGGCCTGTCGGCGAGTTATAGGCCTACTCTTGCGTTGACGCTAGAGTTGTCACTTTATTTTCACTCCCTTTCTTTTAACTCGTAGCGTTTGAGATTCCAACGCATAAGGTAGACACGAAACCCGAAAATTTCTGTAATTAGTATATCTAGTTTCTGCACTTAAATTGCAAGAACGCCGATTAACATCAACGTAGACTTTTAAAAACTCACAGTCTTTGTGATAATCAACACACCTTTTTATAAAAAAGGCATTTTTTCAGGAAGCGCATTTTTTTTCTAAAGCGGCGGCTGCGAGCGTGAATGGCACCGAAGACACGGCCCTTACTGCCGCGCCTTGTGCCCCCATATTCTATGTCAATGTGTGCGTCACAGTGCGTGCGTACACGGCGCCGAGCACGCACGCACACATTCTAGTGGGTAGCGGCCAGTTTGTATAAAGACGTATTATTGTTCTTAGTAGGTATACTGTGGTGGAATGGGACAGTGAGAAATCGTAGAGCAATTGTGATTATTCAGATTTACCCTCCGAATTATTGTTCGGAATTAGAACGAAGGAGCTTTTCGCCCGAAACCCCCGAAAAGCCTGCCGCCCGAAGTGGAGTCCGCCCCAGAATGCAGTTGCACCGTCAACCGGGAAAACAAGCTTCAAAAATAGATGTCTCTTCAGTGACATCTGTGTTTTATTAAGGGGAACGATAAAGCTTTGGATGCCAGTCGCGCTAATGATAATTACAACACACGTGTGAAACGGGTTGTTAAACTTAAATATATATACAGGGTAATTTGGAAAACATTAATAACCTCGCAAGACTATACCCACGTGTTGATTTTGAGTCGAAAATTTTCAAGCTATTATGACCTAATATCAATAGTTAGGGAGATATGCGACATCAAAGTATGCATTTTTTTCAATATTTCTGACTTATTTTTTGTAAAACGTTGGACTATCATTACAGTAACTAATATCGAATATGAAAAATTCATTCGTTTCAATACAAGTTAAATAAAATTATTAAAACCCTGAAAAAATTCCAATTAGAATGTTTTCCAATTGGAATTCGAAGGTTTTTATTTTTTTGTTTGACTTGTATTGAAGGGACTGAATTTTTCATATTCGATATAAGTAACTGTAATGATATTCCAACGTTTTACAAAATATAAGTCAGAAATATTGAAAAAGAAATGCAAACTTTGATGCCGCATATCTCCATAACTGTTGACGTTAGGTCATAATAGCTTGAACATTTTCGACTCATAATCAAGGCAGGAATACAGTCCTGCGAGGTTATTAATGTTTTACAAATAACCCTGTATATATACAACTTCCATAAATTTGACAGACGTGGTATTCTATCATGGGTGGAAATGTGAACGTTACATTGTGTAAAGTGATCTCTTAAGCCAGCCGTACGACAGGTCGAACACCCAAAGATTTCCGTACCTACTTTAGGATAAAAATTAAAATTTCGTCTCAATGAGACATCTACAATATATCCTGAAAGATAAAGTTTGCCGCGCACGGATCGCTAACTTGAGGATGTCTCGCGTCACGCGTCAGGAGTGTGGCGATATTCATAATTGGAACAAAATTGGACATAGGTACTATTAATGCGAGAACATTACTGTCATCTTACAAAATAGTTATGATATCGTAGTATACATGTGAATTTTTTGTGCGTACACAAACTACGTGCCATGTACATAAATATTATTATTATCTATCATTCAATGTACTCCACGCATTCAATCCAATTTACAAAACTCACCGACAAAGCTTTTGTACCCAATAAATTATGATACAGCCCTCCCGATGAAAAGCTACGAGTCAAATTAATTTGGAAATTTAGGTAGGTACCCGAAGGTAAAAATTTAGGTAAGGTACAATTTTTTTTGTACAATTAGCGATTTTTCTTCATCATAAGTATTATCATTTTAAATAAAGTACTAGTACTGCTTTCGAATATTTAGAATATTACCTCAATATTCGACCGCATTCAAAAGAATGTGCGCAAAAAATATGTGTGCTGTTACAATGCAAAAAATGAACACAAAATAAGTTTTTCTAGTAAGTAAGTAACCTCTTTTAAACTAAAAAATATATATTTATTTGGAATATCATATTGAGGCTTGTAATACGGGCTTGCCAGGCAACTTTCGCCCGCTTTCTGCTTACCGGACAAACCTAGGGAATGGTCTTTTGATTGTGGTCGACCTATAACATCTTATTTGGGAGTTCTTTTATTTTATTACGCTTAAAAAAACTATTTGATTGTATGTGGATAGGTACACGTTCCATGATGAGATTGCATACGGCAAAAATGAACCGGCTAAAAGAAAAGTAGCAGAGCTTTCAAGATGTTACATTTCTGTACTAGTTATGTACATAGTATAAATATCAAGAGTTACAAAATAGGGCTAGCCATATAGGTACCTAATAGCACTATATAAACCACACTACACAGAATATTGCTGCGATGAACAGACGTCCGCTCAGCATCACCTAACAGCTTACTTTCAGTTTTAGCCGATGATAAAAGAAATACATCAATTTGTAACAAACAGCGGCCCGCCACCGTGCAGCGAGGAAATGAATCAATCATTCCTGAAGCGTCTTAATACTGGGCATCGTGTAGCACTTACCTGTCTAATAAACAAAGTAACAATACCAGGTACAATGATGGCATATAAAACATTAAACAAAGAAACATCATGAAACATGACTGCTATCTAACACTTCAAGAGCTGCAAACGAACTGAAGTAGCAACGCCTTAGGGCCGGTCTTATAAACGAAAGACCAAATTTCCGTTAGTCAATCGACAATATACTAACGGATGGCCGTTCGTTTATAAATGTTACCGATGCTCGTCTTATAAAACTTTTTTTACCGTCCGTAAGTATCGCAATATCGCACTGCTCTTGTCTATGATTTTAGAGCTGTCAAAGGCGAATTATATCTCTTTTCTATCTAAAATTTCTCCCTCGCATCAGATTTTTGGGATACTTCCCACAACACTAAATTGGTAATAGCCTTTAAAACCCCAACTTAGTCTGAGCAGCTAATAATATTGATCCTAGAGCATAGAATCTCGAGGCAACAAGCAATTGTGTAGTTGGTGATAATGTCAGATTCCTACGGATGCGCCTTTTTACATTGTTCCCAATATCTTCTAGAAGCTCATATAAGCTCTTGAGCAGACCTTTTTGACAAGCGAAAGCGGTAGATAAAATCTGCGTCATCTAAAATATTAAAATAATCTACTCGTATATTGAACATTCTTTGTCGTCGAGTTTGTTCTTTATCCGACGAACTTGAATACAATAATAGCTCGACATCGTTATGTGAAAACATTTTTCCTTGAAAATGTAGCAACAGTCAGCACGGTATATATGTACATATTAAACAAACAGCATTAAACGCAAATTGACAGTGGAACTAACCTTAAAAAATAATACGTCAATCTGTCAGTTTCAACTAACGGACGGTAAACTGGTAGTTCGACTGTCGGTATCGGCCGTCGGTAAAATTTTACTAAAATTTGATTAACGGATTGTTATAAGACGAAAAAAGTGACGTTTGTATCAAATTTCAGTTTATTTGGTCTGAAATTTAACTAACGGACGTTTATAAGACCGGCCCTTAAACGAATCTTGGAAAGTAAGGCCGGCGCTATATCTTTTTCGACACGTCTAAGTTCTCTTGGAATTAAATATACATTAATATTTTTATGGATGAAAATGTTGTCAATATGAGCACGAAATATGAAGTATGATTTGATTAACATTATTTCCTTTTACGATGCATAATATCACCATGGCTTTTCAATTTTTATACGGAAGAACTGAAGGAACTAGAAGTAGGAGCGAAAATGGACGGGCTCACCATATCCTGCCTACTATAATATGCAGTATTAGTGGCTAACAATGAAGCTGATCTTCAGTGCCTGGTGTCCAGGATGTCCTAGGTATGCAGGCAGAGTGAACTTACGACGAATCAATCAGAAAATCGATGTTGATGGTGTTCGAGAGAGAAGAAAGAATGACTAAATGTGATATAATTGTAAACAACGAATGATGAGAACAAGTGAATGAGTTTGTGTAATTGGAAAGTATATTTAGTAGAGACGGAAAGGTTGAGAACGATATCGAAAGGAGGGTGACTGCGGGTAACAATGTAAATGGTGCTCTGAATGCCATTATGGCCAATAAGAACCTGAAAGTAGACCGAATGCGGAGGAAATGCGGTCACTAAGGAGGTTGTGGGAAATTTTTTTGAAAATTTAGTGTGAGGAATGAAAAAAATTAAGATTATTAGACATAATAAAGAAAGGAGTGTTGAGATGGTTTGGTCATGTAGAACGCATGAGCGTGGAAAGGATGGTTAAGAAAATATGTGGGGCAAGTGTTGAAGGCTACAAATAGAGGGCGTCCGCGAAAGACCTGGCATGATCAGATACTACAAGTATTAAAGGATGTCCCTATTAAAAGCCTTAATAATCGTAGTGCTTGCACGAGAAGAATTATGAGTGTAGCCGAAGCAACAGTGGTGTGCCAAGATAGATGAATATGGCGTCCTATTCTCTCTGCCTACCAGTGAGAAACAACGTGATGGTTAGTTAGTTAGTTATTTGTGATTCTGTTGCTGCACTTTTACCACCATTTTTGTGCTTTATTGTTGTCTATTTAGTGTTACGCAATATTAACAGTCGAAGATTTAGAACGAATGACTCTCCCTCGGCATTTGTTAATTTGTGCAAAAAGCTTTAATTAAAAGTTGTAGTTAAAGCGCAAATCACGTTAGGCTGATATCAACTCAGTGTTATTATAGAGAATTTATTGAATGGCTTAGTCTTGATTACATTTTTTGTTTACTTTTACGTAATAACACTGTATTTACTTGTAACGAAATATTCGTTTATTTAAACTCGCAAATTTTCCAAAATTTCTACGGGCTAAAGTGAACATTCCGATACTGGGTAAAAGTGCAAAAAGTCCTTAATATAAGTTTTAAAGGTATCCTACAAATTGGATTTTTTGTGTACACTTATTTATTAGTATGGATAAACGGCTCGCACATCGCGAGTCGTGAATGCGTCTCAGAAGTAGCGTGCGGTTAGAAGATGCCGAATCGATCATTGTTAATTTCAATTGAATGTATATATTACGTATACAGTGAACATAAAAACAGTACCAGTTATTATTAAAAATATGTTGTAATTTTAATAGTTGTTTTTTAAGAATTAACTTCCGATCAAAATGTAAAACAACGTTTTCCCAAAACAAAAAAAGAGGTTCGGATGAAAACTTTTCCCGGACGAACCGGAGAGGTCCCATCGACAGTGGGCTATCTTTCGCCAAACAGTTGGTCGTGTCGTAAAATCTAACGTCATCATAATTTTGCTGTAAACACGTAAATTGTTGCCGCGTCCGTTTTTCTGATTATTTTTAGGAATGCGTACGATTTTTAAATGTTTATGTTTTTTTATATATAAAAAAACCGCGAACTTTTGTTAGAATTTCTAGATATTATTGTCGAACTCAAAATGTAGATAATTTTTGAAACGATAGCGTAGCTCGCAGCCTCTCGCGGAGCAGGTAACAGGTGACCGATAAGTGCCGAGCGAGAGATACAGCTTATCAGCGCGGCCCGAGTCAACACGCTGTGGACACAACACGTAACGGGCCCGCGCGCCCGCCCGCGGCGCCGGGGAATCATCGATCGCGCCGCCGGCTGAAAGGAAAGCCTCACCGGAGACGATGTCGCTGTTGTCCTCACGACAGGAGAGGGTTCGCCGTTTCATCCGAGGCCACTGCGACTCAAACCATACACCACTCCGACGCGGATCACTGTCACCGAACGGGCCGGGCCGCGCGGCTGGGCGGCTGGCGGCGGCTGCCTGGCGCTCGGGGGGCGGCTGCGGGCTGCGCGCCGCTCTCGGCTGCGCTGCTGCTGTCTCGTGACAGGCGGCGTGCGGAGCGCCGCTGGACCGGCTGTCGCGGCGGACTCCCGCGGCGGAATGGCGCGCGCGCGCGTGCGCGGGGCGGCCGCCGCGGGGAGCGGGGGGCGGGCCGGCGCGAGAGGCCGCGCACGCGCGCCGCGGCCTCTCGCGCCTTCCGGGAAGGGCCGCTTTTCGAATTTTCCGCCGGAAGCCGCGGCCGAACTCGGGCCGACGTGAAGATTACGAATGTTCCCGTTTGCGCGATGAACCTCTTCGAAACCGACCCGACGTCACTTCTTCCGGCGACAGATTCGACGTTCCGAGCCGTTCGTGCCGAGTGGCTCGAGTAAAGGACGGATCAGAATTCGCGCGAAGGGAATAGATGTTGTATTTTACACACACTGCCCAAAAATTATAATTACGATGGTAAAGATTGATCCAAACTCGACCGTTATTTTAAATCCCGTCACATGTTGTATCTTTCGAGGTTACAAACTTTATATGTGAGATCTCGCAAGTAAAAACATTAACGGAAGTGTACGAATACGCGGCACGTTGAAATGATGAAAATTCACTACAAAAATGGGGCTGGTTACCGTAATCGACAACGTTGTAGATGACGGTGATAGTGTAGATTTTGTTGTTGGTTTATACAAAGTTGATGTAATAGGCAATTTGAGTGAATTTTAAGTGCAATTTTGTCACAGAAACGATGTTTACAAAAAAATATATACAGCTACCTAGTGAAGTGCCGAGTCGTATTTTTTCGAACTCGAATACCTCGAGTTGAAATGTTGGCCGACTCGAGTTGACTCGGTGTCTATTTGAGAGTTGAGACTGCCAGATTGGTACGCACGAACGTCATATTACTGTACGTTTTACGTATATTCAACTCGATGTCGCAAACTCGTTAGTCAATCAACTCGAGTCAAATAAACTTTTTGAAAAATAATATAAATAAGGAAAGACAAGGATACATAATAGATTTACGTATTAATAATAAGATAAGTACTCAACAATATGTTTTTTATCACTCGGCAGTAAGATCGCGCGATTTAAAGATGTGCGGAAGACAAGATCCAGGCTAATGCTCCAGAAACGGTTCGATCACTTTTTCCGAAATATGGTGGAATAGATCCTTAATTATGCACAAATGTATTTTCATCAAAATAAAGGCTGTGAGACTCCGAGGCGTCTGTCTGACTAATATTATTTTCCATATATTATACAACTGGAAAGGTTTTGAAACAAAATATGTGGCTGAATCGTGGTGAATCGGGATTGGCGATGAATACGTACGGGCACTCCTTCGATGTAATGGAGTACTGAAAATTACAATTTTTATCGCGATGCTAAAAAATCTAAACGATTCGTATTAAGTGGGTAGAAACAGAACGTTCGTTACGCAGACAATATTCGATGGCCTGAGTCCTTTCAGTACTGCTGTCGCGAGGGGTTCATGCATGAGTTCGTTTTCTTCCAACGAAATGAAATGGATAATGGTAGGACAAGCTAAACAAACGGAATGAGACTGAAAAAAGTAGCTTAAATGTACGTGAAATGTACACCATATGAAAATTAGTATCTATCCTTCTATGGAAATAAAATATCAGATTGAGCGAATCAGAGCTGTCCCAACTCTTCCGCGTATAAGAGGTATTGTGCAGCCAGGAGAAAATTTAAATTTGAGAATGTGAATAATACGATACAATGTACTTCCAGTAGGTACTACTAGGTATATGGACGGAATCGTAAATACTGACGTGGATCTAGGAATGATTTTTAAAAATAAGCTGGACTGATTAATACATACAATGTGAGTGTAGGTAATCACGGATAACTCCAATGCGAAAGGAAGAGAAATCATTAAAACACGGAAAAACTAGTGATATGATATTTATGAATTTATTTAGGTGATAAAATAAAATGCGAATGTTTTATTAAAAAACTTCCCAGCATTAATAACCAGAACATTTGTTTTCAATTACAGAATATTCAAAACATAGAAGTGACTACACCAGATACCACCACAATACCGGAAGCAATAAAGGATCTAGAGAATAGCAAGTCTCCTGGTTTGGACGATATATAAAATGAAATTATGAAGTACGCAGGAAATAATTTACCACACGAAATCCATAAACTATTCAATAATATCCTAAAAAATTTCAAGATACTACAGCACTGGCAAACGAGTATCATGGTTCACATATTTAAAAAAGGAGGTAAAAACAACCCTGAAAATTACAGAGGAACCTCTCTATTAAGTTCGGTACTTAAATTAATTACAGAAATTTTAAAAAAGAAACTCGAACAAACCATCAAATAGAGAAAAATAAAAAGGATTTAGGGGGAACAGATCAACAACCGACGCAATATTTATTATACGCCAAGTAAAGGAGAAATCTATAGAGTATAATAAACCAGCGTGTGCCTGCTTTGTGGATTTAACCAAGGTGTTCGACAGAGTGGTACTTAGCGATATTGTAGATATTTTGGTGAATAAGAGAATATCACCCTCAACAATAAAAACTATACAAGATTTGAACACCAATGGCAAAAGAAAAATTAAAGTGGATGGTGAACTTCCCAAGGAAATACCAACGATGACAGGGATCAGACTGAGTGATTAGTCCTTAGTCCATTTTTGGTTAGATTTAGATTAGTGCTTAGTCCATTTTTGTTCAACTTGATTATGGACGAAATAATAGAGGGGATGATAGCTCTTGGACTCGGATACAGAATGGGGGATAAAATCATTAATGTAGTGTGGTGTTATGCTGACGATGCTACTATACTGACCGAAAACGAAGATTACAGAAAATGCTTTACAAGTTCCATCTTGCATGCAGGAAGTACAACATGATCATTTCAGTCGAGAAAACTAAGTGTCTTACAATATATAGACAACCTCGAAGATGTAAATTGGTCGTAGACAATAAACCCATAGAAGAGGTTATGAAATTTAAGTACCTTGGGGTGGAGATATCCAACTACAGCAATTTGTATAACGAAGTCAAAGAGCAGACAAACAAAGCAGCGGCTATCTCCGGATGCTTAAGAGACACTGTATGGACAAATAAGCATATGCTAGTGGAAAGCAAAATCAGAATATATAAAACATGTATAAGACCAATCATGACATACGGTATCGAAGCAAGAGCGGACACGGTGAGAACTAAACACCTCATCAGAACTACCGAAATAAAGACTCGAAAACAAGAAATTGGGTACTCTGTCTCTGCGGGCAAGACCCTCAGAGACAGAGTACCCAATGCGGAAATCCGCAGAACCTGCAACATACAAAATATTATAAGATAGAGCAGGTAGAGAAGGTGTTTCTGGAGGGACCATGTCGAGAGAACGGAGCAGACGAGACTTCCCAGAGCCGTTGTGCGCGGGATTCCAGAGGGGCGCCGACCACCAGGGAGACCACCAAAGAGATGTAGAGAGAGCTGGACGTCCTCGTCACAAGACCAGGACTGACCTGTCAACACAGATCAAGGATCTAAGAAAAGAAGAAGAAGAACATTTATTTTGTTATGAAGTTTTTGAGCGTAATATAAGGTTTTGTTTGAATTTGATAAAGTGTTGACTGTTGCGAATCTATAACGTAGGTATATCTCAATTTCTATGGGATTTTGTGGACGACTAGGATTCGATTTCAGCTTTGACTGCATCGCAGTTTATCAGATATAGGTACATATATACAGCAGGGTGTCACTTTGTATAGCAAAAAAAAAAGTTTTTTATTTTTAAACTTAATAGTTATCAAAAGTTGCATTGCATTTATAACACAAAAATCTAAAAAAAGTTGCAATTCCAGTATACGCTAGAACGAGCCAAATATTTTGAAAATGTATGCTTTTAGTGATTTTTCAGAGGTAATAAAAGTGCTGTTTTCTTCTACATAATTTTTATTAGATTACTTAGTTTCATTAATATATATCTAGATAAGGTACTAAAATAAAAATGTATACAAATGAGTTAAATTATTAAAAAAAAAACAATACAAAACATAAAAAATATTCCAAAAAGAGTATTTTTAAAGATAACAAAATGTATTTAAAGTCCTTTTTAGAATTAAACTTTGGCATAATTTTCCTGGAATTCTGCTTGGCTGCAATAAAACCTTCTCTAGCTGTTTGCACTGCGACAGAACCTGCAGCTTCAGTTGTCAATTTAAGGCATCCACAGATTTCCACACATTTTCCTGCCACACACAGTCAGTAGAATTCTTTCTACTGACTGTATGTGGCAGGAAAATTTTGGAAAATCGAATTTTCGGACATTTCGTTCTACGAAAACTGTCTTCAGCTCTTTATTTTCTAAATAGCTCAAAAGCGGCGGTTCAGTCAGTATAAGATTCTCATCCTGCCAGGAAATCATGTCGTAATAATGATCGCTCTCAAAATTAATTTGTGATATCACAAAAGATCTCGACAATGATTTTTGCGAGGCACGAGCTTTCAAAACTCTCGTAGGTATACCCTGTTCTATTACAATTTTGTTATCATCTGTCAACATTTGATGCCTCCCTAATATCACTCAGTGTAGCTGAAGCAATAGCAGCGCCTGCTCTGTGCGATACGCCATAACGATCACATACTTCAGCCAACTTTTCGAATTTTTTTGTATTCATATTTCCCTTCCTGTAATATTCTAGGGGCTGAGGCTCTAGGTAGTCTTGATAAATATTATTATCAAAGATCTTTTCGGTCTCGTCGACTGGAGTATGTCTCATAAAACTGGAGATACACGGCTTCGGTGAGGTGTCCTTCCGGTGTTTTAGAGACCATTCGTCTTTTTTCTGAAGCTTTCCGGTTGTTTTTTTTGTCTATGATTCCAAAGCTCATGCATCTGAAGGTTCTTTGGTCTTCAAGAAATGGGTGATCTAAAGAACAATAGTTAAAACTGGAACAGTTTTAATTTTTCCACGTTTACAAGAAGAATATTCTTTGAATTTGCACGCAGCAATGTCAAAAAGAATTGTTCATTTAGTTATAGAGTTTTCTATTTTATCTAAATACGATTGACTTTTTGGTTCTTCGTTGAATTTTTTCGATAGTAGCATATACTGTTTGCAATATGATAATATAAGCTGGCTCACTTTTGTATCGTTAACGACCGGAATGCTTGCTTTTTTCCAAACTTCAAGAACGGTTCGAGCCACTTGAGTTTTGCTTGTGGTTCTAAACTACTCGACTGTTTCATTTCATGACATGCCCACTCATAATGTCTTAAAACATTTCCATTAGTTGGTAACGAAGTACTTTTGAATTTTCCGGGATTTTTCTCAAAATTACGTAATTTCGTATGACCTCTGGTTTCTTTGAACTTGACGGATTCGATGCCATTGTGATTCATTACTTGAATGAATTAAACACTTAAATTTATTACGTATTACATGTAGCAACTTTACGACGTTTAAAAACAAGTAAATAAGCAAACACAAGCGTTCGGTATGGACTTTTGTTTATCACTGACGATCTGACCTAATGAGGCACCGCATAACTGGTAAAGCAGATACCTGAAACTCGTCCCCCTCCCTGATCATGTATATCATGCGTATTATATATATCACGAGCACCCCTTATGTCTTTGTTAAAGTTAAATTTGGAACAATCGGTTAAATTATGTTTTATCTGTCATTGTCAAATTGACTTATCTATGATTATGTCCTATAGGTAGGTACGTGTTATCCTTTAACTGAGGGAGACATTTAACTATTTTATTTGTATTTCATATTATCAAGCAATTGTGTCTCCCTGTTGGATGGCCGAATTAAATAAAATAAATAACGGGAGCGCGACCCAAAACAAGCCGAAATTGCTCGAACGACGGTAGGTATTTAACACTAACCAATTATCAAAATGAACTTAAATATGGAAAAAAAACCTCATGCTGCCTACATTCTTATTAGAAAAAAGTATTAATGACTAATAAAATTTGGAAATACAAAAAATATATTGTTCTGATTAGAATTTTGCAACTTTTTCTATATTTCAAGGCCTTTGAACTAGCCAAAAGTATCAGTATTAAGGAAAACTGTAAATATTTACAGCATTTAATAACATATAAAAATGCAACTTTTGAGAACTATAACTAAAAGTTGAAAAAAGTGACACACCCTAATATACAGGGTTATTTGGAAAACATTTATAACCTCGCAGGACTGTATTCCTGCTTTGATTATGTGTCGAAAATGTTCAAGCAGCCATGACCTAATATCAATAGTTATAGAGTTATGCAATATCAAAATTAGCATTTGACTTGTACTCGTATTAAAGGGAATGAAATTTTCATATTCGATATAAGTTACTGTAATGATAGTCCAATGTTTTACAAAAAATAAGTCAGATGTATTGAAAAAATATACAAACTTTGACATTGCATAACTCTATTAGATCATGGTTGCTTGAACATTTTCGACTAATAACCAAGGCAGGAAATAGTCCTGTGAGGTTATTAATGTTTTCCAAATAACCCTGTACACAGATGTAACAGAGCTAGTCTACAATACTCTATAGACAGATTCCTGTCTCATTTGTGAGTCGAAAATGTTCAAGCTATAAAGTCTTCATATTGTAGTAAGCGACATCCCCGTTTGCATTTTTTTTCATTATTTCTAAATTATTTTCTTTAAAACATTCGATTAACACGAAGTTAATCATAAAAATCTTGCAAAAATAACTTATTTCAAAATTTTGCAATGTTTTTATAATTAATTAAATCTTAATAAGTTACTTTAATGGTAAGTAGTTCAATTTTTAACAACATATTGAAAAAAATGGAAACTTTGAAGTCTTGTGTCTCCATAACTATTGATGCTTGATCTACCTGTGTAGTTTTGTGGACTAGGTATGTTTGTATAACTAACACAACCCTTATCGTGTTATACACAAGAGATTTATTGCACAATAGAGGCGCGCTTGAGGGCCCCGGCCGTGGTAACGTAATAACTATATCAGGTTCGGTAATCGGCATTGGTGGGTGGCGAAATCAAAGTAGGTACCTACATATTTTTATTTTTATTTAGCCAAAATAAAAATGAATTTATTTGATGAAACTTAGGCGCGATAAACAGTGTCTTGTAGCTAAAAGCACAGTAGTCTTTTCCAATCAATTATGAATAGAAATTATTCTTTATAATTTAGGTGAAATGTAAACAGTAAGAGAGATAAGCGACATCAATGTTTGCATTTTTTTCAATATTTCTGATTTTTTTATTATTTGATGATTGATTTTTAGCAAAGCATGACTATCACAAAAGTAATAAATATTTATTTTAACAAACAGACCGTCAACAGGTTATTACCGGCTCTAATAGAAAGTCCTAGAGAAACTTTAGAGAAGAAAATATAAATATTTTAAGATCATTTTGAATTAAATATTGAATTAGTTACACAATACACTTTTTATGATAAATTAATAATAAATAATGCCTCAACGATAAAATACACTGTTAATAAGCTTCAGAAAATAAGAGACTGTAGAAAATCAATAAATACAGTTTAGGATGAGTTCTACATAGATCAACAAATGTTTCGATAAGTGCGTCGGTTCCAAGGTCAACACCGTGTATCTATGACGAACATGTATTACACGCTCCAGCGACTGTCAACCAAGTTTATCAATTTTATTCGTTTTGTTTATTTTTTCGCGCAATTAAACATTCATTCGTTTTGATACAAATCAAATAAAATGATAAAAGCATGCAGAAATTTTTGCAAATTAATGCAAAAAAGTCAGAAATAATGAAAAATAATGCAATCTTTGATATCGCTTATATTCATAATTGTCGACATTTCACTCACAGTATAAAATTATACTTTCTATTCAGAATTTAATAAAGAAGACTCATCTGAAGTGTTTGCTACTAGCTCCAAGGCACCAGTTTATTGAATGCAAATATGTACATATATACATGCGACATAGGCGTCGAGAGAAATATTTTTAAGAGTCTGATTTTAAAATAATACAACTAAATTTTAGGCACGTTCGATGTAATTATAAAAATGTAGAACTCTTGACGTTTCCTAGACCCGAACATTTGCCAAATTCTAAATTGTAGTAAAATTTTAATTTTGTCCATAGGTACTTACCAAGCGAGGTATCACTGCAAAATCCCGTGGCATTTTCAGAAAATGTGTGTATGAAAAAAATCTATGGAGAAAACAATCACAAATATGGCAGCGCGGTCGTTCGTCGGGACATGGGAAGTGGGTGAAAAATGAATATCCTAATTGTTATTTCTAGCGGTATACGTCTATTTTTCATCTCTCAAGGCGTAATATATATCTTTATAATGTTTTGTCCCAAATGTTGCGCCTGTTACCGCGACACTTGTTTTTGCGTTTGACAGATGACATTCATCTGACAGTTAATCTGGGAGGCGGAATTTTTCAACCATATTTATATTTTACCATGCTCGTAAAATAGCGCAGGACACACCTACACTCACATTACAATTTATTTAAAAAACAGTTTTGTGAATTTTCCATCATCGAAGCTTCGAATAAACTTTTTTTTTCATAATTTATCTTAAATTATCTTGGGCATTACGATTATAAATACCTGTAGTTAGCTGGCACCCTCAAGTTAACCATTAATCGTCAGTAAATTGATTAAAAATTAAATGTACATATTACGACGTATTTTTTGTGTATTGAATTAATTTGAACTATTCACAAAGCTGATTTTTTTGTATTTTGAATTTATTTGTATTATTCAAGAAGCTGAATGTCTTTCAGGTGGAGACCTGCATCATTCAAGGAAACTGTGGTTTGAAATCTGGACTGGAAGGGTATGTATTCATTTTCATCGGTATTAGTGTGTCCACTGTACGTATAGATATGTAACAACAGTAATACGCCTTTTGCTTCTCAGCTTTGCGCCAATCGAGAACAGTATTTCGTTAACTTTCTTTCCAAACTTTGGTTAAGTTAGAGAAAAAACCTGTAAAAATACCTTTACAATGTTTGATCCCTTTTATATTTGTTCCCTATTTGATATCAGATATATATTCACATGTTCAGTGGCCGAACATAACATCACTTTGTAAAGCCTGCATACATGTCCTACTTTGGCTCGTAGCTACGCACTGCAAATCCGGACAACATTATAAGTTCAAAAAATGACCCTTCCGCAGCTTTAGGTGACTTCTGATCACAGGAGTTTATATTTATACTTAGTGGTGTATGATAATGAGTGTTTACGAATGTTTTACACTACTTACAGTACAATGATGTCTAGTGAATGTTGTGACACAAAATCTTGGTTATAATTAATAAAATAAAATAAATGAATTAATTAATTTAATTCACTTGTGTCACGTGAATATGTTTATCGTATTTACGAATGTTTACTTCTGTTTATTGTACTTATTCTAAGAATGAATTAACCAATGAAGCTTGGAGCTGTATGTTTCTTTTGTGGTGATTAATCGGTGAAGCAGGATTCATTTTGTTTCTACAGGACCAAATTTGTTTTGGATGATACTGGAGATGTGACATGGTGTCCAGAAAATGAAGATTCAGCTGGCATTCCATTGTTCTCTTGCGAAACATACGAAATCTATAAAACCCACATCCACGGAGCTATCATCCGGTTTGGTGCATATGCAGAGCACATTATAGAGTTCAGGGTGAGCATGCTGTGTTTGTAATATTAAGATACATACTTGGGTTTCACAATTTGAACAAATGGACAGCTGTTTTCCAAAACTCTGGTACAGTAAAACACCGTTAATTCGAACTCCAATGTTTAACCCTTAGCACTTGCCGTATTACTCGAGTACCGCCGCTGTGGGGGCAAGAACATAAAGTCTTATTTCTCAATATTTTTTATATATTGGGTTCATTAGTTTTTAATATAATTTAACCAGAATAATATTAGAATAATTAAACTTCAATAAGTTAAGGAATTTCATCAAGAAATGAGAAATAAAATACCAAATAACTTTTGAGTGGAAAGGGTTAAAAAGTCGCCATTATTTGAAATTTTTAAAGCACACAAGTCACAAAATGTTAATTTCATATTAGATTAGCCTAATAATTTATAGCCCCTTGCGCCATGAATTAATACATTTTAGTTTGCATAATTTCAAATTTTTTTAAATTTGATAAAATTTTATAGTAGTAATTTAGTAATAGAAATCTCGCCATCTTTGTATAACAAATATTGCGTTTTCAATACGATTTCTTGAATTCTACAAAAGAATGGATGTTTTTTTCACAAAATTAATGGCTTTATTCATGAATTTTTTTGGCAAATTTTGCAATCGCACCGCAATTTTTTTTTTCTACCTTGAATTTTGAATTAATGAAATTACACTGTAACAGGAATTCAGATCTATGAACTTCATCAGTCAGATAATATTTGACAACATTCATCTTGTCAAATATTATAATCTGACTTTCAATATTAATATACGCACACGTATAATAGGTACAAGTACTGTTCCGGGATAGAAATGGGAATAAATTTACTAATAACTGCTGACTGTAAAGTAAAATGCCTATCTGTATCCACAGCCGTAGGCACACCACTAGTGCTGATAAATATATATGATATTATATCATTACTTTACTGTTGACGGGCAAAATCGATATTTTAACCGTGTACGTGTAACAATTTTCCGAGATTTGTATATAATTATAAAGATGATTTATAACTGATTTTTTGCAATTTAACAGGTAACCATTAGTATACTAGATAACAGTTAAATAAATCGCTGTTATCAATCATCATTACAATGACTACCAATTGTACAATCGCACACACAATAACGAGTTAGCCCATCACTATACTGTACATTTTTTTATAAAAAAAGATGATGGAATATACAATATATTTTCACTACTTTAAATTAAGTCATTTTATAGCAGACCAAGTTCATGCTCCGGAAACGGTCGGTTAATATTGTAATTATGTTGGTAAGGCCGAGCCTTCAGATCCAGTGGACAGTTTGATCCTCTCGTGCGATGGCTGGTGCGTGCTCCACTGTGTCCGGATCGTGAATGATGAATCTGACTGCAGTCCTAATGAAGAATTCACTCTTCTACCTGCCGTGGAGGATGGATTTTTCTCAGATATGGTCATCGAGGCTCAAGACCGTAAACAGGTGACTGATTTTGTTGTTCGCATTCGCTCGTTGTTGTACATTTGATATGGTTATTATTTTATTTTATCAGCTGATGGAAAGTACTATACTTCAGTAACATGTATTCGCAAATTTAATACAATTACTATTGTGCACACTTCAGAATTATTTGTGTTTTTCATTCAACCATCGAAAAAATTACAATCCATATTTGGCTCTCTTATAATGCAGTACATATTCGTATGTGTTGCATAATGATAATGAGAATCCACACATAAACAAGATGAGTTTTTATCTTTTACTAGGTGAAGATTACTCATTTTTCTGATCATTCTCGAGCATGTTTAGATTGCACAAATATTGGACGTGAGCAGCATCATCGGCTTTTTGGAATGCAATCTCTACCGGACTTTCTTTGACTCTTAATTATTTACCTCGCCCTTCCTCTCCATAGCACCTGTCCACTGAGCTGTTTCAATCTCCCATCATAACAGTTCAGTTCTTGTAAGTGTCATTTAAGTAAGGATTAATCTTTTTCTTTAGTGGCTGAAATTAAAAATAAATTATATTTATGATGACCGTAATCTATATAAATAATAATGTAAGTGTTCGTTTGTACAAAATAGATAATATTTTAAAGTTCTTCACCGATTGCTTTGAAATTTTGGCACAACGTTACATTCGATAACGAAGATGTTTTTGTATACCTAATTTGTTTTTGTATACCTACTAATCATTTATATAAATAAAAATGTAAATGTATGAGTCTAAAATTATAAATCTCCTAAAGTTATTTATGACACAACGATGTATTTGAATTCGCACAAATTATTTGAAAAAAAGGCGCGGGTACCTACCCTTTCAATGTTGATAAATATTTAGATATAACATTTTTCAAATTCAAATTTTTTGATAACATTCGGCTGCTTTTGCTAAAATAAATTGTTGAACCAATGAGAAAGTGCAGCCAATTGTATCGCAATATCTATCCTATAAAACTCAATGTCTCTCTGTCTGTTCTCTATACAAATCTACACCATTTGTCTGATTCGACTCAAATTTTGCATATTTATGCTTTAGGACATTTCCCTCCTCCCATTCTGCCCTTTCCACTCCCCACGATATATTTTCAATGCAAATCTGTACCGTTTGACCGATCAGACTCAAAATTTGGAAACTTATTCTTGAGGACTCGGCAGGTAACATATGCGACATTTCCCCCCTACCACTTTTACCCCTTGCCTCTCCCTGATATATTTACAATGCAAATCTGTACCATTTAACTGATCGGACTCAAAATTTGGAAACTTATTCGTTAGGATCCGGCGGGTAACATAAGCTACATTTACCCCCACCACTTTTACTCCTTCCCCTCCCCTGATATATCTACAATGCAAATCTGCACCATTCGACTGAACTGACCCAAAATTTGGAAACTTATTCTTTCGGACCCGGTGGGTAACATAGGCAACATTTCCCGCCTCCACTTTTACCCCTTCCCCTTCTCCTGATATATTTACAATGTAAATTTGCACCATTCAACCGACTGGACTAATAATTTGGAAACTTATTCTTTAGGACCCGGCAGGTAACATAGGTGAAATTTCTCCCCTCCACTTTTACCCCTTCCTCTCCCCTGATATATATTCAATGCAAATTTGTACCGTTCGACCAATCGTACTTAAATTTTGCATACTTACGCTTTAGGACCCGGTGAGTAACATAGGCGACATTTCCCCCCTCCCTTTTTACCCCTTTCCCTTTCCTTAATCTATTTTCAATGCAAATCTATACCGTTTGACCGATCGGAATCAAAATTTGGGAACTATTCTTTAGGACCCAGCGGGTAACACAAGCGACATTTCATTCCTCACCTTTTACCCCCTTCCCCTCCGCCTGATATATTTCCAATGCAAATCTGTACCGTTCGATTGATCGGACTCTAAATTTGCAAACTTATTCTTTAGGACCTGGCAGATAACGAAGGCAACAAATCTAGTTGTTTATTAAGTAGATATTTTTTATTTATTTTTTAATGATTTTTTTATTTTCTAAATTATTGAGATGTATATCTATGTCATTTCTATGAAGTACATCTACACCCGAAGACTGGTAAATTTTTTTCTGTTAAATGAATTGCGAATTCTGAATAGCCTACACTATTTTGGCATCTTTTGTGATCAATGACTCATGTATTTATATTCTTAGCTGTTTTTCCTGTGTAAAATGCAGGACAATCGTTGCACCTAAGTTTATCTGTCCCTGAATAGCTTAGTTTATGTTCTTTATCTTTAGAATTTATCAAAAATCTCCAAAATAAGTTGTTATTTTTGTAAAAAGCAGCTTTAATTTCAGATGAAAATTTTAGAACGCTCAATGATGACAGATTATTAATAAATAAACTTCGACGCCAACCGTGATTTTGATTATTTAGAATGATTATTTAGAATTGCTAGGAATGTTATTATAAAGAAATTTTTTAGTATTGATTAGTCGTAATTTTTTCCGAGGATTCTATCAATTAGGGCGCTTTCATAACCATTATTTTTTGCTATAGATTTAATTACTGGTAGTTCTTCGTTTTAATACAATTTATGTCACTGTCTAAATCCTTTAAAACTTGAAAAACTTATAATAATTAAGTACAGGACGTTACTTTTGAATTTCTTCAATCAATAATACTTATCACCACACTACAAAATAATTAGTTTGGACCAAGATTAACTTTTATCATACCAAGTCGTGTGACAATGTATATTTTTAGGTCATAGATTCTCTTTATTCAAAATGTGCATGCAAAAGTGTATCAAACTTTCATGTTATTAATTTTCAAACATTAGCAAATCATAATTATTTTATTTTAATTCAAACACTTTTATTTTGAATTTGAAATGTTTTCTCATATTTTTATTATTCTTAATTTTGTAAGTTTTCAACAGTTTCATGTCCATTCGAGTATACTGGGTTTACTGGGAACCGATATGTCCTGGATGACCGATCCGCCACCATTCTCTGGGCTCCCTGAAGGAGTAGTCGGCTCCATACTTCACTGGCTGTACGCGGAGTGTCTGCCCAATGCCATGACGGAAGAGTTGGCTGTTCAGGTTATCGAAGCGGTCAAAGAATATCCCTGTATGAGAAAGCTCGTAGAGGATTGTAAAGAGTATCTTAAGAATATGGCCTTAAAACAACGTAAGTTCAGAAATAACCAGGAAGCAGCCGAGTGCACTCAGTATGAGTTTTGGAATGAGTTGTAACCTAGTTAGATTTTCTACAAAATAAAACATGTACCTCCTAATACTGCTATTACAATTATAATGACATTATTGAGATTTTAATATATCGTAATATTCTGACAGATAAATATTTCATTTTAATTTTTCCAAAATATTTGTTTACGTATAACTCATGTTTCAATGTACTGACTGCACTGGCCTGCCAAGAAATCCCTTTTTATTTAATTATAAATCGCATTGTTGAATGTTGCCGAGTTTCAACTGGGGGCATAACCGCAAATTGAGGCAAAACAGTTTTTATACACATTAGTATAGATATTTTTTTCTAAACTGTCTATACGTACTGTGTTCGCGTTGGTAAAACAACACATGACGGTTTGACACTGACATCTAGTGTATATGCTGCGTAGTGACAATATTGTTTTCGTTTTTTTCAATTTATATAAGATCTTATTTTTACATCTGATTTTTGATGTTATTTTTTTGTGTTATTGAAGAAGTTTTTCATAATTTTGTTTTAAAGATGTTGATAAGTGTTGATTAAAGTTGTGAAATTGATATTTTATATCAACATAACCTTAAAAACAAGCAATACATATAAGAAAATTTTTCAATTGGATAAAATATTTTAACATCACATCGCAGAGAAATAAGGACATCTCTCGAGTGCCTTGGTATTGAAAGGCATATGCAGATCACCGGTGAACTAGCAAATTTAAAGCATATATGGAAAGGGTCACGCATACAGCACTACGCGATTGAAAATCACGCGTTGAAGTTTGCGCATTTCTGTTTGTTCAAATTACTTAAATGAACCATATTCAAATGCATATTGTTAGAATTTTTGATTAATTTTTGACGGTGGCGCCATTCTCGCGCGTAGTCCGGTGTTAGAAATGTGAAGCTTTGCTAAGTCAGTGTGTACTGGGGACTCTTAAGCTGCCTGCCCATTATGAATAATAATAATAATAATAAAAAGGTTGTGCCCCTGTGATTTTTAATGGGTCGGTTATGCCCCACAGTGGGGGCACAATTGTTTTTTCTCACTTTGTGCTTTTAAATACAAAAATATAATAAAACCTTGCTGAATTTACATTTTAATTACTAAAATGTAAAGTTTATGAATGCTGTTATCTGAATAAAATACGAAAGAAAATACAGACATCTTCATTTTGATTCTAAATTTATCCAAATCTTACGGGGGCGGTTATGCCCCCAGTTCCCCTACAATTATTTTTTATATTTGAACTAAACTCAAATCTCTATTAGCTGATTTATACCTTATTGATTTACCAGTTTAAAGCTGAAGGAAATGTATATCTGTTTATGATGTGTGTTTTTCTCTTCAGAAATAGTTGACCTAGTAAGTGACATGCATGCGTGCGCCAATCAAATAATCGAGTACTTCAACACGCCCGCCGAGTGCTTGGGCTGCCACCCGGCCAAGCTGTGCCTGGTGGTCAAGCAGTCTGTCAGAGAGACGGCCGTAGGTGAGTTCTATCTGTACAAACATTTGTAGACCCCAGGCAAGAAGTTTTTAACTAACATTTTTGTCAAAAATGAGTTAATTAGCCGTCTAACCTTCCAGCGGGCGCCCTGATTTATTTCCCTTGAGCGGGCGCGTGCCGTAAATTTTACGTCATCAAGTTTTCTCTATGTAAATGTTGATTTCTTTATATAAGGTTATGAAAAATGAGTGTAATTTAAAAAATATATATTTGAATTAATTAAACAAAAAACGAAACAGCACTCTAAATATGTTTATATTTCAAAACAAAATATTTTAACGACCTATTAATCAGAATCAATATTTTCTAGTTTGTGTCTTCTTAAACACATCTTAAATAAATAAAAAAATACATTTCGCTATAAAAGAAACGATATAAATGAAAAATAAATAGAAAAAAGTAGTATATTTAATATACTTACACTTTAAGGCGCTTGTTGTAAAATTTACCTTCAACGGAAATTTCCAAATATCAATGAATAATAAAAACTTCTAAGCACACCCGGTTCGTCTGTAGTTTAGAGAGACACTGACCCTTGAATAGCTCGGAGCTCGATGCTTGTGACTAAGTGGTAGAAGTGGGGGAAGCGATAAGGTGCAATTGTCGTAAATTTTACGGCCGCGCGCCCGCTGGAAGGTTAAACTAAATATTATACGCTCTTTCCATTGGAAATAAGTTCAGAACTTAAAAATAATTAGAACATGTTCAAATCATAGGGATGAACATGTTAACTACACTTTTTTCATAAAAATCAAATCAGTTACTAATGGGAAGAACATGTTATCTTCAATAATAACATGTTCATGCCATCATTCTGAAATTAACATGCCTTTTAATTTGATTGGAATATTTATGGTTAATATAAATTTTACTCTGGCAGTACTGTCGTATATTTGTTTTTATTTGAAAACTTTTTAATATGTACTTATATATTATTTTTCAATAATTTTAAATGGTACATAACATGTCTTGTATTATTAATTACATGCCAGGTATTTTGTAATTTTGGATAATGGATGGTTAAAACGGATAGCATTTGAAGGGTTGTTTGATGTTCGTGTTTCACCAATTTTAAAAAGGTGTTATTCTATTAAAAATGAGTTCCAGAGGCGAAAAAATGTTTTTTTACTACATTTTTTTAGGGAAAATTAGTGTATTATGTATTAGTTTTTTGTGCATAAATGCGTTTTTTTACTTTGTAAATACGTTTTTGATATTTTAGTGACATAAATCAATGAAAATTAATCTTTAATTAACAATAAAACATATTTTTCAAAGGCGAAATGCAAATGTCTTATTATCTCAAAATGACTTAAATGTTAGTTAACAACTTCTTGCCATGGGGTCTTCATTTGTTCCGGGCTCCACCTTTCTTACCTTCATCATATTTTTTCTGTAATACCAATGAACACCAATTATTTATTTCAGCAATCATAAAACTTTTACTTCTATGCGAGCTTTTTACCAAGAGAAAAAGCGAACTCTCTCGAGAGGAGAGACACGAGATAATTAGGTACGCACGCTCTCGGTTGCCCATTTTCATGTCTCAGCTGCGAAGGCTGTTGGAATATTTGAATATTACTTTTAATTCTATGACTCACGCCCAAAGACACGAAGTAGCTACCTATATAGTTCCTGAGGTGAGTTCTTAAGAGTTCCAATAGAACAAGTTTAATATTTTTCTATTATTAATCAAAATGTTAACTCCCTCAAAATGTTTTTAGTTCTGTGGTTTGACAATATACCGACAGAAACATTTTTTCAAATTTCTTAATGGATGATAACCCACATGATAAAAAATACAGAAGTATCTAAAATTCTTCAGCTCCTTTCTGTTTGTTTTCTTAAATTGTCTTTTAAATTTAATTCATCATATTTTTTAAACACTTTTCAGATTGAAGCAATTCTAGGTATGATATCTTCGTTAATTTTTGAAGTGAAGATAGCGCTAGAACAGATAATGCAAGCACTTTCACCCAGTGAGGGAGGAGAATCATCTCAGGAGACTTTACCACATGGAACGGAAAATTCCAGTCAAGACAATGCACTAGGGAAATCTCTGAGAGATGTGTTTAGGATAAGAGAGCTCTCCAAGCTGAGGAACTTTCACAAGAAGGTGGCCTTTAGTCTGATGCACCTGTTGTATAAAAAGTAAGGAATTATTAGTATGTGGTAGGTGTCTTTGTATATTCCAATACAGTAAAACCTCGTTAATTCGAAATTCAAGGGACCCAAAAAATAAATTTCGAATCATAGGGACCCCCGTTAATTCGAAATTATAGGTACAAAAAAAATCGCAGTGCGATTGTGAAATTCACCAAAAATCGTAAAACTCTTTAAAAACTGTTAATTTTGGTAAATTTATGTTTATATTAAAGAAATCACTTTGAAAACGCAATATTTATTATGTTAATGTAAAGATCGCAGCATTTTGACATATTTGTTGTTCTCAGTTGCAAAAACCTTTTTTTTCCATGGATGGATGGCCATAATCAAAAATGTTTAAAATTTATGGAACGCTTCTTCAATCTTCACACGAGTATAACTTTTGATTCCGCCTTTTTACCGGCTCAAACCAGCAATGCACGGACTAGAAATACAAATGTCAATACATACGTGAAACAATAAGATAAGTCACTAATAACATCTTACAAAGAAAACATTTTAATAACACAAACACAGTGATTAGAAAAAAATCAAACTAAAGACAAATTTAAAAACATGAAAAACAATTTAAAACGCGTTTAGGATTAGCGCAAACGCCGCAGACTAAACTATCCACGCACATCAAGGCAGCCAACTGAAGAAAGCATACACAGGATTCCCCAATTTTAGGGATCGCGACACAATGTGTATAGAAAAGGGGCAATCCATAAGGTACCGTAAATTGATTGCGAAATACGCCAAGAATCGTAAAACTCGCGAAAAAGGTCATTAAATTTGTGAAAATGTCTGTTATTCTTATTTCGAGAAATCATTTCGAAAACGCAATGTTTATTATGCTAATACAAAGATCGCGACATTTGAAAGTACCTGATATTGACATATTTGTTGTTCTCACTTGCGAAAAAACTCGAAATATTTTTTCAATTTCGTCTAATTTCAAAAAAAATTCAAATTACGCAAACAAAAATGTATTGATTTGCGGCGCAAGAGGCTAATAAATATTTCGAATTATGAATTACCGGGGTTTTCGAATTATCGGGGTTAATATACTATGAAATTCACAATTTGGGTTTCAAAAATTTCGAATTATGGCGAATTTCGAATTATCGGGGTTCGAATTAACGGGGTTTTACTGTACTCTCAAAGCTAATGATCATTTTTCTAATTATATACATGATTTAAATTTCACAAACCATTTCTTTACGGATTTTACCTAAACCATATTATGGTTCCAACTTTATCTACGTGCATATGTGATACAGAAGATTTTTAATTTTCTACTGATAAAATTGTCAAGGCGCATTTCAAATAGTAGTTATGTGTTTTTTTTTAGGGAAAGTTTTGCAGGAATGACAGAAAGCAACCGAGTACGTTCAGTGTCACGTAATTTGGATCAGCTCATCGAGGAATTACCAGTTTTTTTTCATCGATTGGAAGAAGTCACAACGGCTATGGATGATAGACTTCAGTGGAGGGAATTTAAATTTTGTTTCAGAGTGGCTACAAGCAAAGTAGTAAGTTCATTCATGTTTTTACAGTTTATTCTCAAATCATTAATAGTCGGAAAGATCAATACATTCATCTTTCCGTCAAACCATTATTTTCATTGGTTATTTTTGGTACGCTTACTGGGGATTTGTATCTAATTGTACCGATGGTTGCCCGTCAAATTGCGAAAAATTAGTTGTCAATCATTGATGCAATCAGATACAAATTTCAAAAAACGGTTAGCGTGTCACCGGTTAAAGTACTATCACTACAATGCAGCTAGACATATTTTGACTAGCAAATGATTAATCATCTCAATATATTTGTGTGTAGTGATTAATCATTTGCTAGTCAAAATATTTCTACCCTTCGTGGGAGTGTGACGATTTATATTTTATGTCTACACTTTGTAAATTGAAAATGTAAAAAAGGAGAGCCTAGGACTACATACTTATTCTTTAACAAGACTGTATGCAGATTTCCTAAGCAAAGTTTTCCCAAGCTCTCAAAAATTAATATTAACAACAATTGCATCACACTGCCTGAATTATGTATTTAATTTGATAGTCAAAACTCAGTGGTTTGCTCAGTATGTTTGGAAAGATTGCAACGTCAACATCCTGACAATTATAATAATTTGGTACTAATTGCATTCAAACAATAATTCTTCCTTCATAGTCTGGCATTCTCAACAAACTAGTCCTACACCGAGATACATTGCACCAAGTGATTGTCGGACTATGCTCATTAGTCCAGCGCGAGGCTTTCACACTGGGGCTGGTCAGCCTGGGGCTTCTCAGCTCTGCCGCGCAGACGGGTACTTCAGAAGTGGGCGGAGGCCAACCTCCGGAGCGGGACAGTAATCATTCTCAGCAGAAGAACCAACACAAGCCACATGGGTTCAAGGTTAATAAAAATTACTGTTATTTTTTAAGTTTAAGTTATTATAATTTTGTCAGTAACTACTCGATGATTGCGTGGAAATGTTTGTACAAATGTAGTAAAATTTTACTGTTATCTTACTGGTTGGCTCATATGAGGCCCGGTTGATTCAAGTTGGATTAAAATAAAATTTCGTTTAAAGCATAGATTTTTACGGAAACGGATTGGTGATTGGTGAAGAATGCAAAAATCTATGCTGTAAACATACTTTTACGTTAATCCAATTTGAAACAACCGGTGCAAAGAGCTCAATCTGTGATTGGGTAGTTGGTACATTGGGGAGTGACTTTTAAGTCAAATGTATTTTGGAAACAAAATCAAAATTACATTTATCTGATACAGTAAAACCCCGTTAATTCGAACCCCGATAATTCGAAATTTCGCGTATTCGAAATGATTTCTTGAAATATGAAAAACAGATATTTTTCACAAAATTAATGGCTTTTTCGCGATTTTTACGATTCTTGGCGTATTTCACAATCAATTCACGGCACCTTATGGAATGCCCCTTTTCTATAAATATTGTGTCGCGATCCCTAAAATTGGGGAATCCTGTGTATGCTTTCTTCAGTTGGCTGCCTTGATATGCGCAGATAGTTTAGTTTGCGGCATTTGCGCTAATTAATCTTCGTACCTAAACGGTTTTAAATTGTTTTTCATGTTTTTAAATTTGTCTTTAGTTAGATTTTTTTTCTAATCACTGTGTTTGTTTTATTAAAATGTTTAATTTTCTTTGTAAGATGTTATTAGTGACTTATCTTATTGTTTCACGCATTTATTGACAATAGTATTTCTAGTAACCGTGCATTGTTGGTTTGAGCTGGAAAAAAGGCAGAATCAAAAGTTATTTCGCAAGTGAGGACAGCAAATATGTCAAAATGCCGCGATCTTTGCATTAACATAATAAATGTTGCGTTTTCAAAGTGATTTCTTTAAATATAAACATAAATTAAACGAAATTAACGGTTTTTCAAGAGTTTTACGATTTTTGGTGAATTTCACAATCGCACCGCTATTTTTTTGTACCTAAAATTTCGAATTAACGGGGGCCTCTATAATTCGAAATTTATTTTTTGGGTCCCTTGAATTTTGAATTAATGAGGTTATACTGTACCACAATAACTGTGATAGGAATATTACAAAATATATATTTTATTCCTATTTATTTTGTAAATTTTTTAGTTAAATACAGCTGATTTCTATGTCCTGACTGCACACCATTGGGATAGTTATATGAAGGAATAGAAGATCTCAACTTGCGAGCAAGATGTATAATGTCTGAACTATAATAGCTGCGTAAAGTTAATTTGTGTAAACTTACAACACTGTGTCACGCATTCATACTCATAATATGATGTGAATAAAATGCTCCTGTATAATATTATTATCTATTTTGCATATCCAAGTGTACAAATGTGCATACAGATAATATATTCACATTCTGATATTTCAGCTAAATCTAGTGGACACTCTGATGAAGCCGCCAGCCGTTGCTGACAGTTGCCTCTCGAAGGCGTCGGCGAGACTCCTCAAATCAGAAAGATTTGCAGATATGGTCTTTGAAATACCCATCCAGACTTCTGTTCAGTCGCTGCCGACCCATTTAGTGAAGCCAATTGCGGATAATTCAAATTCTGTAAAGTCTTTTTTACCCTCAAAACTTGCTAGTAAGTATTTGACATGAAAGATGATCGCGAAACATTTTGTTTTGTATTCCTATTTTCTAGCACAAGTGTTTATTTTGAAAATAGTAAGAATATTAACACGGCATGTATTCCATGTTTGTATCTCTATCTTTTTTTTTTAAAGTTAAGAGTTTAGAATTGATTACCATGAGGACTAAATTTACTATTTAATGACTAAACAGTAAAAAATAATACACATAATATTAAAAATATCCAAAAAACACACTTTTTTACTAAAAAGGAGAAAATGTTTTTTTTAACAGCCACAGTACTAAGAGGGATAACAGTACATGCGTATGTTAATAAAATCAAAAAAGTGCGAAGCTTTTTTTCAAACCCCTTCTTATGTAGAATGTACCATTCTCTGTATATGTGTATTGAGCTATTTGAACACTTTATTTTAAGTATCCAGCATTTTATTTTATTTAAAGTATTTGCCGGGTTGAAATAAGTTCAGAAGCTACTTAAAAGCAAAAAACCTGGCGTTAGAAAGAGTAGGGAAAAACGGGCATAGTTACCGGGGCCAGAAAACATCCCTTAATAAGTAAAATATACTCGTGCTTTTTTCAGCTGTGCAAGCGACTCCTCCCGACAAGCCCATTGACGGTGCCCAAGGAGTCGTACAAGAGAATGGGAGTGTTATAGTGAGGGCGCACCGCGTGGTGGTGGCTGCAAGATGTGATTGGTTCAGGCGAGCTCTGCAGTCTGGAATGAAAGAAGCTATTCATAGGTAATAATGCTACTTATATTCATTTCATTTATTTATTACCATAATTAACGAATGCCCACGTTAAATGAAATAAAGTCTTTATTTATTTATTTCAACGGTTACAAAACGTATTACAGTAATTTGATGTTGCACTAATTACCTTATAATATAAAATGAGAGAGTAAGTAAAAGTAAGTATAAGATAATAAAGATAAAATATGTAAAATACAGAGTTAATATAAAATAACATAATAATGTCAAAAGTAAGTATAAAATAACAGAGATAAAAAAAAAATAATAATTACAGAGTAAATATACAATAACAAAAGTATTAAGAAGAAGCAATATATATATTCAATATTATGAAAAAGTTAACAAATGTGAAATAATTACAATTTATGAAATTATGTAGCAACGGAGTTAGAAACTAAAATGGACTGCCTTATTTCTCTAAGAAGTATTTATTGAGATGAGTACGGTAGCACTCTAATGTAACACTGACGATATCCGATACGTGTGCGTATTCGTTCCCTAGTGTAAGTAATCTGTTAATCGTACGTGTTGGAAATGCGCAGTATTCGTTTTGTTGCAAAAATAAGTATTTTGGGAATGGGTATGCCTTTGTGGCACGTTGATTGTAATAAGCGATAGGAGGTCAGGAGCATCCAATCTGTTACAATTAATTATTTTGAATAGAAAAATTAAGTCAGCTATTATACGTCTATCACAGAGTTTCGCTAGCCTTGACGTTTGTAGAAGATAGTTGTAGTTAATTTGCTCTATATCTATTCTATACTATTTAAAAATATATAAGATGTATTTTTTAATATTAGGTCCTTACATATGAAATTGGCGTTTAGTATGGGAGGAACATAAAGCCGATTTTTTTTTTTATTATAATATATTTATTTAATCAAAGTATGTACCATTGCTATCTATGCACTTTTGCCATCTCATAGGTAGTTCATCGATCCCTATACTAAAAAAACCATTCGGACGGGAATCAATAAAATCTTTGAAGGCGGTTTGGACTGCCCCATCGGAGTTGAATTGTTTTCTTTGCAAGAAGTTATCCAAATTTCGAAAAAAATGGTAATCTGTTGGGGCAAGGTCCGGAGAGTACGGTGGATGTCTTAGACATTCCAATTGAAGCTCCTCTAATTTGGTAGCCGTCTGTTGTGCAGTGTGTGGTCTAGCGTTATCATGAAGCAGCAGTGGCCTAGAGCGATTAACCAGCCTCGGTTGTTTAGCAGCTAGCTTTTCCTCATGGTTTGCAGTTGCTGACAATAGATATCTGCCGTAATCGTCTGGCCAGATTTAAGAAAGCTGTAGTGAACGACACCAGCACTAGTCCACCAAACGCTCACAAGTAACTTTTTTGAAGTCAATTTTCGCTTGGAGCATGGTTTGGCTGGTCGGCAGGGTTCAGCCATTGCGATGAGCGCTTCCGATTATCGTACAGGATCCACTTTTCATCACAGGTAATGATTCGATTTAAAATCCCTTCATTATTGTGCAGGTTGAGTAATGCAACGCAGCAGTCAACGCGCGTTTGTTGATTTGCTTCACTCAATTCGTGAGGTACCCACCTTTCAAGCTTTTTCACCTTACCAATTTGCTTCAAGTGGATTAAAACAGTTTTATCACTAACACCCCAGCCTGCAACTAACTCGGATGTGGTTTGCGATGGATCCGCTTCCACAATAGCCTTCAATTTTTCATTATCAACTTTGGTCTCCGGCCGTCCACGGGGCTTGTTCTGCAGGTCGAAATTTCCAGAACGAAAACGTTGGAACCAAAAACGCACTGTGTTTTCTTTTGCGGCACCGTCGCCATACACATCATTAATCCTTCGAGCCGTTTCTGCAGCACTGGTGCCACGGTGGAACTCGTACTCGTAAATAACGCGATATTTCAAGTTTTTCATTTTGTAAACTGAGTGACGCAAAGAAAAAAACAATTGAGGAAAAAACAAATGAATTATAATTTTCAAAACACAAATACATGAGTAAATAGCTGTATAAATTTTGATTTGGAATTCATAACCAAGGAGAAGATATTTGAGCTCAAATTTGCCAGTAAGGCAAAAAATGCCAATTTCATATGTAAGGACCTAATATTTGGGTAACAATCTTGTTATTTTCAGCCTGTGGCCAATTTATTGATTATTTTTGTTGCACGTATATAAATTTATTTCTTGTTTTCAAGTACTATTACTGAGTATAATGTAACCCTTCAGGAGAATCGTTATCCATGACACTACACCAGCCCTATTCCGCAAGCTGCTGGCTTACTTGTACACTGGGAAGCTGGATACGAGAATCGCCACTGCGGAGCAACTGCTGGAGCTGGTTTTGCTCGGCGACCGGTATGAACTAGATGTCATGAAACAGGCCTGTGAAAAAGCTCTGGCAACCAGGCACTTAGATAAAGACAGCGTGTTTTATTATCTGAATGTTGCTGATCAGTATAATGCTGTTAATCTGAGGGTAAGGCACAAACATTTTAATTCATTGTATTAAAAAATGTAATTTAATTAATAAATATCCTTCTGTTGAAAAAATCCAGCAGTGTTCTCAGAGCATATAAAAATATTGTTAAAAATATATACTGTTCTATAAAAAGAGTTAAGTAATTAAAAATTATAATCTTCTGGTTTGTGTCTTCTGCGGTATTATGCCGTGTTTTTATGACCTTTCTAGCACCACAACACCAACACTCACAGCAACACATCAGCCTTGATGATAGAACCTGCAATGGGATCCGAAACGTCGGCCAGAAAGGTCGTAAAAACACTGTATAATATCTAGCTCTAAAAGTGCTCTAAAAGCAAAACACCTAAATTAGAAAACAGTGGCATATACAAATTAACATGTAATCATAAAGATTGCAATGCCACATATATAGGACAAACGGGAAGGTCTTTTTTAACTAGATTCGCGGAACACATGCGCTGCTATAAAAATAAAAATTTAGAGTCAAAATTTGCAGCCCATTTATTGAATGAAAACCACGTCCCGCAAGGTGATAACGAACCAAAACCTTTACATATAGAAACAAAAAGTTTTAGGATGAATTTACTTGAGCAACTAGAAATAAATAAATATAAAAAGGATCCAAATATTAAACTTTTAAATAATCAACAAAAAATGATCTTCTCTCCACTTCTAAATATTTTTAAAAAACCAATAATTAACTTGTTGTGGGCCGTAAATTTTCTGAATTTTTTGTGATTTTTCTTTTTACGAAAAAACCATGAAAACATGCGTATATTAAAAAAAAAACACACACATTCATATCATTTTATCGTAAGTGTCGAAATGCAATGATTTTTTTATCATTTAAGTAAAAAAAATAATCTTTTTTTGAATTTCCATAATGTTGCCAGCGCAACATTTTCTGAAAAATAATAATAATTTTTTATTTGTTTATTAGAGACAACACTACTCTTAATAATAATAATCTTCTTCTGTGTGATATATTTTGTTGCACGGCACGGCACACGACGGGACATCGCACTCATAACACATAAATATGATACACTTTCACACACACACATATTTCAAATAAACGCAACAAAATTGCGTGTATTTTTGTTAATAACTCACTATTAGTATTCAATTGAATCATAAACCAACAAAAACTGACAAATATCGCAAAACATATCGTATATATTTGTATATACGTGTACAAATAAATCGAAAATCGAAAAAATAAATCGTATTTCCCGCGCACATTGCGCGTGACCTTGACGATGGACTATTTGAATTTCGATTGCACAACACGCGATCGGGGCGACATCTACAACTTCTCTATACGATTTTGACGGCAGAAAAACTTCCGTTTTGATTGTTGATTTAAATTATAATCGGTGATGTTTTTGAGTTGAAAATGGAACGACAGGTCACAACAGGATTTCTCTAT
>JADDOH010003193.1:0-42660 GCA_016648135.1 Agrypnia vestita | reverse complement strand
TAACAAATTTTCGTTTTAAAAATTTAATTATAGTATAATTTTGGATTTTTCGAAATTTTAACGGTTTTTTAAATTGGAAGCCATATAAAGGAGAAAAGATTCCGACGCGTGGAGAAGGCGTGAAACCTGTTTCAACTAGTCTGACTCGAGCCATGGGTCCGATCAGACGGTTTCAATATTCTGTAAGTTTTAAAGATAATAATTTACATGGAATAGATTTTCCACATGAACTGAAAGCAAGAGAAATATGTTGATAAAATATCAAATTGGAAACAATACAAATGAGAAATGGAGTATAATAAAAACTTGGTTTTTATGGGTTAGTTATTTTATTATTACTTATTGGTTATTTTTATATAACGTCTCACAATAAAAATCAAAATAAAGAAACATATTATTTTACTTCTCGAGTCAGAGACCTCTATACACGAGGAGTGTATAGAGGTCTGACATTAATTCATATATAGATATGAATTAATGTCAGTAAAGTAGCTAAATTTTATAAATTTGCAAGTATAATGTACAAATATGCATTAATCCAAATAATACAAAATAAAATTCAATACAAAGCATGATTCAATATAAGGAAATATATATTTAGTAAGATTGCTCTGAAATTATGTTTTTTATAACGATAATGCTGGAGTATATATGATGCTTCGTTTACTGTGAACAGACGTTCTCAAACATCTTATAATAATTTTATTTATAATGTATGATGTCCTTATACTAATTTTTTTAATTTCTTATATAAATTAGAGAAAGATTGTTAAAGAATTTAATACCCAGATACCTAAAGTGTATTTTTTGGGTTGCAGTACATTAAAAAAATTTTGTAACTCATTGTCAATAAATAATGTGTATTGACATTTAGAATTTCTACATCTCGCAAATCCTTTTTTTACGTTTTTCAGTGAAATATAATGAAATACGAAATTAATATTCACAAGTGTCCAAAAAAGAGAAAATAAAGCCAGTATATTCATAAAATCGTATTGTGACGTCCAAAATGAATCCGGTGCGGTATTGTAAATATGTCCTTAATCTCTGGTCGCGAGCCCTGGAGGAAGCTGTCACTCTAGCCGCTCGTTCATCACCATAATCTGCGCCTTTAATCTCGAACAATTCCTTAATTCTTTCCTCCATTTCTCTTGTGAAAGGACTCGAGAATTTTATATCTCCTTTGGAAAACGAACGACGCGAGGATTCCGATTTGGCGGTCTTTGTTACTTTCGTGAAAGTAAATGTTTTTTACGAGCTGTTTGCCTTAGCCGCGGGTAATAAATGTTGCTACAAAGTGGAGAACAACGGATTTTGATGTGCTTACATCTTGGCTCACCCTCCCCAAAATAAAACATACTAGAAGTAATCCTAGAAGAATCTGTGACGAAAAGTGACTGGATATCAAATTTTATTTATTATGTTTTGGCGTACTTTAGAAATCATTTCACTAAATAATAATTATTTCGAATATCCGTCCGTAAATTATAAATAATTATATAATATATTATCATCCAATAGCTGATCTTATTCCGTTTTCAAAATTATCAAAAAAATAGATATTATTAACCCATAAAAACCAAGTTTTTATTATACTCCCTTTCTTTGTAAAATATAACAACAATTAAAGACGAATTAAAACATATAACATAACACTAAACTTACAGAAAATTAATATATTTCTAAAATGTCAGATGTTTTGAGCTTTGATAAGACACTTCGTGCTTTGAAGATTAAATTCTAAAAACATTTTTCAGTCAATTTAGATTTTCGACGTTCGTAGTGAAGTACCTATTATGAATACCGACGGAGTAATTCAAATTTAGAAAATATTCCGTGACATTATCGGGCCGCTATGCTAGTAATCAAACTTTTCTAATGATTCCAATTTGAAAAAAACAATAAAATTTCTAAGAATCCGAAATTATACTATAATTATAAATTTTTTTAAAAGAAAATTTGATAGATCTTCTCGATCGTCGCCACAAGTCTACTTGCCAAGTTTCAATCGATTGGATCAAGGGAAAAGGGTTAAAAATTGATCCAAAGTTTTTTCACCCGGCAAGCCGGCAAGCAAGCAGACACCACGAGTTAAAAGAAAGAAAGTTATAAAAACAAAAAATGAATATCTCTGTCGATATTCTTGATTTCAACTATTTTATCTAAACGCAACGTATTTAAGACGCAATACGCAGTGCCTTGATTAAATAGCTGAAATCTAAGAATTTAAATAAGCTTTTATTTATACAAAAATAAATATATTTTAATGTTATACATTTATCATACAAAAATGTGATAAAAAACGCAAGAAAAGGTATGAGAAAAATTTGCTCATTTTGGAAGACGACCGCCTTAACAAATTAAGTTTAAAATGTCAAAAATAAATGTATACATAATACCGCCTAGCCATATGCATAAAAGTTGTAATTGTACTCTCTCTATTGTATTCTAATTCCTTAATTCAATAATTTATTTAAGTAATTTAATGTCATGCGCGGGTCGAGCGACACAGCCACTTGAAGCTTGTAGTCGCGGAACAACCAAATGTTGTATAACATCTTAGTAATTTTAAAGTCTGTGAGGTAATGCCGGAGTTTCACTAAAATAATTTCACTACTAAAATACGAATATGACAATGTTACCACCGTTGTTATCAAGAAGAATAGATTTACATGGCTTGGACATATTTTGTAAACGCCTGCGGCAAAATACACTAGAATTACTTATTAGAAACACGAAATTTTCAAAATTCTTTTTTTTTTGTGCAGTATTTAAAGTGGATCTTAAGAAAAATATTAAAAAAATAAAAACACTTTTTTGAGACTTTTGATAATATATGTTTTGTAATGAATTGTTGAGAGACAAATAAATGACTTACTAACTTACTTACTTACTTACCATCACGCCGTTGCTCCGTGGGGGTAGGCAGAGAGGATAGAGCGCCACATACATAAAACTCACACAATACAATATATCCTGACATACAACTCTCGCTTCATCCATATTCATACATCTTCGCATGCAAGCTCGATCGTTTTTGAGGCTTCTAACGGGACCATCTTCCAGTATCTGGTTAATCCGGTCATGCTACGTCTTCCGCAGTCGTCTTCTCTTTCTGGCGCCATCAACACTTGCATTATATATCTTTCTAACCATTCTTTCCTCGTTCATTCGCTCAATATGCCCAAACCATCTGAGCGACCCTTTTTTTATTCTATTAATTATGCTAAGCTCAGCTTTACATTCGTTCCTAATATCTTCATTCTTTACTCCATCATAAATTGATTTGCCACACATACGTCTGAGGGATCTCATCTCCACTGCATTCAATCTACTTTCGTTCCTCTTCTGCCAGCTCCAGACTTCGCTTCCGTACATCAGTGTTGGTACCAGAATTCCTTTATGTACCGCTAGTTTTGCCTCGGTAGATATATTTCTATTAGAAACTATTGCGTTCAAAGCACCGTTCATTAGAAACTATTGCATTCCCCGCAGTCACTCTCCTCTCGATATCTTTCTCAACATTCCCTCTTCTATCGAACATACTTCCCAAGTACACAAACTCATCTACCTGTTCCAAACATTCATTACCTACTAGAATTTCACATGTTGTCTTACTTTTCTCTTTCTCGAATACCATCACTTTTGACTTGTTTACGTTCAGAATAAGGTCACTTTCCTAATAAATGATATTTGAAAAAAAATATTTAATCGAAAACAGCATTAAACTGCTGTGTTATCAGCCTACACGTGAGTAAATACACATAGTTTTTGATAAAAAAAATCCCTTTACGCACGTATCCATAAAAAAACTGCCATATTAGCCAAACGGAAATCATAGGGACGGCTGAACCCTCGCCGGGCCGCGATAAAAATGATAAGTAGGGAATTTCCTAAATCCCAAAGCCGCTTCTTCCGGTTCCCTCGCCTTTATCTGAGGCATTCAATCTCGTGATCCTCTGTGGTCGTCATGAAGACGGCAAAGGTACGGATTTGCATTCCCATTGTGAGCTGATTGGAAAGATTTGCGTAATCCTACCTCGGCCGAGTGAAACTTTCAAAGCCTTTTTTTGTTGCCGCGATGTTTATGATTTACGTATTTAAATTTATTTTGTCTTTCTTGCAAACCCGAATTCAGATTTGGTTACTATTAAATACTAGCTATAACCCATTTTTATTTATTTTATTTACTAAATTATTTTTTTTACAAATACATTTTTTTTACAAGGTAGTGAGAGTTACTTATGAATGTATGTTTCTCATCTACTATATGAGTGTCATAAACTCGTGTGTAGTAGAGAAGTATCATTACATTATACATTTACAAAGAAGAAGAAGAAAGAAGAGTAAGCTGGTGGCAAAATTTCACGGAAAAAACAGCTAGATTAAATATTACAAAATTAATTTTAAATCTACATAATATAACGGTAATAAGTATATATATATATAGACAATTAAGTAATTATAAGTTAGTAATAGGTACATATAAATATAATAGTAAGTAAGTAATAATTAAAGTAATAAGTATGTAATGAAAAGTAATAATAATAAGTAAGTAAAAGGTACACATATATAATGAAAATAAAAATTTAATCTTTTCTGAAGGTATTTTTCACATTTTTTTTTAAAGATTCATAATTTTCCTCAGTCCTAATTTCAACAGGCAATTCGTTGAACCATTTCACACCTCTGAATGTGTAGTGTTGCTGAGCAGTTGTGGTATGTATCACAGGGATATGTAATTTACCAAGTGTTACATTTCTGCTACTTGACACTCGTAAACACTACGAATACCTTTATATAGTTGAACTATGCAATTTTGTTTGTAGATATTTTGTAAAGTCATCAGTCTTGTGGTTAGGACTCTCGCCTCGTGATCCAAAGGTCGCGGGTTCGAGCCTCACACCAGACCAGCAAGTTAGTCCTATTTTCATAGCACAAGCGTTTATCTTTGTTTGCAAATAGTAAGAATATTGATGTGACATGTATTCCGTGTTCGCATCTCTATTTTAGAAAAAAAAAAACTTGTAATTCCCATTTCATGGATAGTAAGTATGTTTCAATTGCGCCTTGGAGGCAGAGAAGAGGTTTTGTGTAGACACCCCGTCTCCCTCGCATTCCTACGAGTGTTAGAGTGCTGTCAGCACGCCATTTTAGCATTAAAAGAATGCCGAACATAGGTGGCGAAAGTGTAGGGCCAATATAGGAGCTACTGCTCACAGAACAGCCCTAGGTGTGTGATGAATCCCTCTCCTATTTACATTAATTAGATATTAGTTATATACATAATTAGTCACAACAACAACAAATATTGAGAAATAAATATAAAAATATACATTTTTTTTACATCAACATACATTACGATATGATTGAACTCACCATTTCAGTTAAACCAAATAACAAAAAGCAAATTAAAATTTCACCTAAAACGATAAAAATCAAACACGATTTTTTTGGTTCTATATTAAATTTTTCCAAAAAAATGACGATATTTTCGGCTGTCTGTGTACACATCAACTCATTAAACATAGAAAAATGGTGATGGATAATGGTAGGCGTATTGGACACCTACTTTATTGATGGCTGTCGAAAAGTTTACACGTGTTTTGGGATGCTCGGCTACTTGTTATTTATGGAAAAACGGGACAAATATTTCAAAATTTCTGGCTAAAAACAACACCATTTTGATGCCTCAGCATCCGTATCCAGGACATAGCTTCTTACTGATCCTGAAAACGATAAAAACACATGATAAGATATCCTTTTTGCCAATATTAAGAAGATAAATACAGAATCGCTGAAGCGGCTAAACGTCTTAACGTAAATTGCGTTCCAAAAGTACTGCGAAGATTGTAAAAAGCGCGGGCATAAGTTTATTATAAAAGGCTGGATTATTTTGAAAGGAATAAAATCAAAATGTATTGTAACGAGAAGCTAAAAAGAATTACGCATTCCTGTCACAATACTATCGAAAAATTAAAGAACGGTCTAGGTCATCTAGGATGATCTACAATCATCGGGAGGCGTCTGAAACATTCGAGAAACACCTAGAAGCCACACGAATCTTCTCCACAACTCTAGGATAATCTAGAAAGTACGAGAGTATCAACTTCAGATATAACTAGAAGCGCCGGCCGCGGCGCGAAGAGTTGTAGTAGTCTCGTTCGATAAACGAAAACACTCCAAGCCGGCTGCAAGCAGCGACGGCCAAGGTGGCCAGTCGGAGCGATAAATAAGCGAATAATCTAAGTACTTGCCTAAAAAGGCGAAAAAACCGAAACGATTACTTCGAGCGAAAACTGAATGGAATGCTCTAGTGAAGGTTAAATAAAGTGTGAAAGCGACAATAAAGTGTTTATTTACGAGTATTAATTACGAAATAGTGCAATTTAAAGAATGGCGTTAAGTTTAGTAGTATTAAGTGACTTTGTACATTGAATAGTTAATTAATTAATTTCCAGCGTTTTCATTCATATTTCGCCCAGCCACAGCACGCCAGTATCAATAAACAAAAAATCCGAGAAATACGAAAATTCTGCACATTTTATGACCAAACCTCGTATGTAATTTACTTGTAAATACATCAGCAAAGACTTAGTGAAATTGAAGCACCACATAAACAGCTTTGAGCCTTCACTGTCGTTCAAAGTTTACATTTGACAGGCTGCCGAAGTAAAAAAGTTTTGCGTTCTGTAAACAATTGAGAATGATATACGACACTTGATGAAATAGATTGGTGGCAAAGTTTCAACGAACAGCTAGAATAAATATTATAAAATTAATTTTAAATCTACAGAATATAAGGTTATTAAAGAGTTTAAACTTACAATGTATAATTTGTTACTTATTAAAGAATTTACGCCACCGGTTTCGACACGTCCGTGTCATTAACGAGCGTTATTTAAACTAATCTAAAATGCGAAAGTACTGGATTAGGTGTCTGTAGGGGGCGGGGGTGATTTGTGGAGTGGGAGGGGCGAGGATGTATTGTGTTTAAAAAATAATAATTATTCGGAATTTTCTAACCACTTGTTGGAAACTGGCCACACTTTAATAAAGTTAGATCTAAATTTAAATACACTAATATCAACAAATTTTTCAAATTGTCCGCCCTAGAAACTTTAGAAATAAACAAAAAATTAAATTCAAATATTAACATCGCTAACAAAATAATAGCCTCGTGTAAGTCACCATTATTAACCATGTTCCCTCCCTCGCCCCTCCCACTCCACAAATCACCCCGCCTCCTAAAAACACCTAAAAACAGTTGTACATTGTAAGTTTAAACTCTTTAATAATGTCTGAAAGAAATTGTTACATTGTAAGTGCCCAAAAAATACAAAAAAAAGAATATAACGTCCCAATCGACGCAAAATCACTTGATACAGCACTCGATTCTGGGCTTTATATTGGAAGAACAGGAAAATTCCCAAGAGACTTGAAAAGCTACCAATTACCAGTGTCTTCCGGTGATCTGCCCTAATTATAATCTTCGGTATAGTCCGCTTCCGCCATTCTGGCGTCCGGCTGCAAACTTTTATAACTCGTAATAAAAATACACGCACAAAATTTGTGACCATCGCATAAATTCAACCGTCCATAAACTATAGAGACCTATACTATATTCTGTGCTTCGCGATTACTTGACATGCACAGAGAACTAATTGTGTATATAGATATCTAGACAGCCCAGAAACCAGAGACTACTAAAAAGATTGATTGCCCATATGTCTCTGTACTCCAGAAACTGTACTGAAGAATGTTCTCAGTTTTTCACGGCCATTCAAAATCTTGTGTGTAATTTTCTGGGATATCCTGCCGTGTATATCTGACCTTTCTGGCACACAAAAAATAAAGGAAGACTCTCTTTTCTAAAGAATTTACGCACCGTTTGAACCCCTGAAAATATGTTATTTGGAACAATACTGTAGAAATCTAGGGTTACGTGCGGCATTCAGGAAGCATCATCAGATGCCTGGAACAGCCTAGAAGCCACGGCAACCCTCTTCGAAATACTTGAATGATCTAGGACGTTCGATAAATCAGCTCTTGGGTATAAATACCGGGACTAAGCCGCGGCGCGGGAGTTTGTTTTGATACATCGTTCAATGTGAAGTAAGTCGCGAGACGACCGCTAGGTGTGCCCAGTCGTGAAAGTGCGAAGCGACAGATATCGAACGAATTAAGGAAGCGAGATAAATAAATGAGACTAAAATGTGCGATAGTTTGACGGAATATTCTAGCAAGTGTTAAATAAAGTGTTCATATACGATTGATATATTGCGAAATAGTGTGATACAAAGAATAGCGTTATATGAATTTGTCCATTTAATAATTAATTAATCACTAATTAATAAATATTCAATAAATTTCCATTGTTTTCATTTATCCTCTTGCAGCCACCACCACGTGAAAACGTGGAAATTGGGGATGTTCCTAGAAATGATAATTATGTTTTCTGACCTGATGGATCTAGAGCTAGAAGTTGGTTCCAACAAAATGGGCCGGAGCCTCGTTGAACTTCGCACGAAAAAAAATACCACAATCATGAAGAGTGGAGGCAAGCAGTTCATGCTGTATGTAGCGCAGTGGGTGTGATACTGGCTTTCCACACCGAGGGTTCCGGGTTCGATTCCCGGTGAGATCACAATCTACGTGATTTACTTAAGCCTGGGTGTTTTGTGATGTATTTCGCTCCTGTAATTGGGCCTCCTGACTTGTTGAAGCGTATAAAAAATGCTGAATGTTGCTGAAAGAAGCAGGGTTAAAAAAACTAACCTATAAAAACCAACTTTTTATTATACTAACTTTCTTATTTAATCAGGTTTCGTGCCTACTGCACGCGTTGGGGTCATTGCTCATTTGTAATGATTCCAATTTGAAAAAACCATTAAAATTTCGAAAAATCCAAAATTTTACTATAATTATTAAATTTCTTAAACGAAAATTTGTTAGATCATTTTTATCGTCGCCACGAGTCTGCCTGCAAAGTATCAGCTCGATTGGATCACGGGAAAGGGGTTAAAAATCGATCCAAAGTTTTTCCGGCACACAACAAACCGTAGACGCTACGAGTTAAAAGAAAGGTAGTAAAAACGCCATATTCGACCATAAGCACTTCGACCAAAAGGCAACAAATGATAGAAATTTTAGTTAGTTTCAGGAATGGAACATTTCCGTCGAAATTTCCATAAATAACTTAAGAATATCTGAGAACTCTATCCGTGGAGATACTGACTTGAATATATGAATACAAAACGAAATAACTATTTACCTTCACCAGTTTGCTCTTTGAAAAGCGTACACTCTTTTGATGAACTTTTTAGAAATATTAAAAGGCTTGGAAAGAAGTAGAGTAACGTACCGTTACAAAACTTTAGTTAACTTCAAGAAGGTATGTAACCTTATTGAAAACTCGCAATACTTTCTGAATAAACCATTTCAACGGGTTTATTTTTTACGCGTAAAAATACAAAAAAATTGTTTAAGAATTTCACTAACCCTCCGCGTCGGCCCTGTGTACTTTTACATTTTTTTTTGTACAAATTAACGATTAAAATGAGCAGTTAACTTTTAGAATATCGCAGATAGTCACAATAATGAGTTACAGAAAAGATGTTTCTACTCTCAATCCTTTATTATTCTTGACACATCAAATAATACTAAACTGCTAGGCCCTGCCAGCGTCTGTTTGAGACGCTTCGCGGCCTATAGTATCCACTGCGCGGCTACTGATGGCCGCTACGTGGCTATTGTTTGCTGCTCGACAATGTGGTTGGTCATGGTGGTCAATTCGCGGCTGGTAGTGACCACTGCGCGGCCATTGGTGTCTACTATGGTAGTTGGCCATAGCTGTCACCGATGGTAGTTGCCAATGGCCGGCCCAACGGTGGCCAGTGCACGGTGTCCGCTTGCTTCAAGGTAATGTTGTCGACTAGACGTATGTGTGGTAAATCCATTTACGATAGAGGAAAGAATATAAAGCTGATTTTAGCATAGTCGATAGAATGAAAAGGGGTCACTCAGATGGTTTGGGCATGTTGAGCGAATGAACGAGGATAGAATGCTAAGAAAAATATATGATGCAAGTGCTGACGGCACCAGAAAGAGAGGGCGACCTTGGAAGACATGGCATGACCAGATTAATCAGATATTGGAGGACGTCCTGTTAAAAGCTTGTATGCAAAAATGTATGAATGTGGATGAGACGAGAGTTGTGTGTCAGGATAGAAGAGTGTGGTGCTCTATCCTCTCTGCCTATCCCCCGGAATGATGGTAAGTAAGTACCTTCCAAAAAGAATTACTGGATTTTGTTCACAATTAAGATAATTTATGGAAGTCTCACGGGGACAAAGCTCTTTATATGGGAGCCTATATAGGGTGGAACGGAGCTTTAGACCTGTTTTAGCATATAATTGTGCCATCAATGTACCTCTGAATTATTTTTAACATAAATAATAATTAATGTTTTCCACTTCTGTTGTTGTGGGCACGTCGAACATCTCCGCGACATGGCGTAAGCAAATTTGCCGCGATTTAAATAAATTTGCAAGAGCTTTGATTTATTTCCGGAATTCTTAACCTTTTATGACATGTCGTTTATCAAAAACTTCCGAGATAAAAGAATAAATGGTCGCCAAGTTCTGTGGAGTGTCGTTAATCTTGTAGATTCTCAGACTGGTATTGCTTTAACAAATTAAAATATTTATCGAATTATTTTTGTTCTGTGCCTTCGGAACAAATTATTCGTCAAAAATAAAAATGATTCAACGTTAAAAGTCGTACACGATAGCATTAATGTGTATGGACTAGGGTTGTTGCGAATATCAGCATCAGCATCAGCATCCGCGGATTATCAGAATTGTTTTTTAATATCAGCAACAGCAACAATCGATGCTGATTTTTAATTCTGACATTCAAGACGTAACGTTAAGAATGTTCTATGGTTTTCACGGCCACTCAGAATCTTCTGGTTTGTGTCTTCTGGGGTAACATTCCATGTTTTTACGACCTTTCCGGCCGACGTGTCGGATCCCATTGTCAGGGCTTTAAGTGTTGCAAAAACACGGCATAATACCTCAGAAGATACAAACCAGAAGTCCTAACGTGTTCGTTGAAGGCGGGCCCTAGCGCAAGTCACATGGAGTTTAACCAATCGTAGACAGTTATACAAAAAAAACTGTCGATTGTTTCCTCATTCGATTGTTTTGTCAACATAAATTGGTTGGACGCTAGTGAATTATTGTGTGACGTGCGCTGCGTAGTGTACCTAATCATCGTCACTCTTGGCACTACAACCCTTGATGGGTCTTGGCCTCCTCAACAATCTTCCTCCACTCATCTCGGACTAGTGCCAGCTCTCTCCAGTTCCGAAGCTCCAAGGCAGAGATGCCTTTGAGGACGTTGTCGCATCCATCTTAATTTTGGCATTCCTAAGCTCCTTCGCCCTATTGGCCTTGAGTTCAGCAGGGACTTAGGTGCAACCTAATAATAACAAATAAACCTTATTCAAATTCATAATGCCTCCTCCAATGAAAAGTGCAATGTTGAAATATTTTACGTTAGTGGATAAGGATACCGCGCAGCGTAGTATTTGTAAAAAAGACTATTCTCGAAAAGGACGTACCTTATTAAAAAAATCACTTAAAGTTGAAGCATCCAGAAGAATATACCTGTTTTTTAAGATGTCAGTTTGAAAAATAGAAGCTAATTCATATTAGCATTAACATCAACATCCGCTGATATTGATCTGAAAAAATCAGCATTAGCATCCGCTGATACAGTAAAAACCTGTATCAGCAGCAACTCTGGTATGGACAAGTTTACAATTTTATGTTTGTCCATATTTCTAATCTAGGATTATACATATTTAGGATAATTTCTAACCGGATTATATTGGTTTAAATTTTGTGGCATGTAGTTAAAAAGTTTGGATCCAAAGTAGTTGTAACTCCTTTGCCCGCATGTAGGAGGATTGAGATTTGTAAATTAGTTAGTTTGTTCGTGTGGCAATTTTCATTTGGGTCGTTTTAATATGTATATGTTTATGTATTTTGTGTCGAATATCAGGAACATAAATATAATATATTTAATATTTCGTCTGTCCTTGTTATTATTTGGGTTATGAGAAAAGATTTGCAATAACTGGGTTAAGTCTACTCATTGTCGCTCCTCCCCACGAAATTATGTCATGTTCAATGATCGATTGACAAATTGCGAAGTATGCCATTCTTAGGAGTTTAATATCAATCGAAATCAGAGTGCGTCGTTGTTGGTATTATAACGAGTACTGGCTTGCATGTGTGCATATTTTTTTTGTGGAACCGTTTCGGTGACAAAGGTTCTCGGTTAACGGTTATAGAGGTCGGGCACACAAGACATAATAGCTCAGAAAAATCTACGTGGAAAAAGATGCCAATACTTTACTTTTGCAGACACCATTTGTGACCTAAGTATGCATGTAGATTAAATAACTTTTTTTTGTTTAATTAAGGTAAATTATAGAAGCCTCATAGAAACGAAGATATTTATATGAGAAACTTGTTTACAAGTCTTTTGTATGAAGGTCCAAGGCAAAGTGATCACTCTACACAATGCAACCTCTACCAATTCCATCGAAAGAACATCCAGACATTGAATTTTTTATTTAATGTATATTATAGATGTCTCACAGAGACGAAACTATATTTTTTCAAGGGAGAGTAGGTATAGAAGTCTTTTTTGGGTGGCCATAGGCCTTACGACCTATCGTATGGTTGGCTCAGGTGATCACTTTACACAATGTAACGTTCGCCACTCCACTCATAATAGAATACCATGCCTATTAATTTTTTGGAAGTTGTATATATGTTAATTTTTTGCGCCACGTTGCACATGTGAGTTCTAACGATCCCCTAGCGGCTAGCACCAAAGCTTATTCCTTCCTCTTGAATAACCACAGATGTCGCTAAACGAGACATCTATATTGATTTTGGAGTTTTTTAGCTATATACTTTATCTTGACTAATGGAATTCATCCGAATTTCTATCATTACACTAGTATACGCCAGAAATATTATTTTCAATTTATCAAACTCCTATTTTTACCAGTATTTTCATTCAGAATATTTTGACTACATACAATTTTTTCAGAACAGCACTGGATTTTTTGTCACAGGGACATCATAATGATTATTGATGTCCCTGTGACAAAAAATCCAGTTCTGTTTGAAATATTTGGACATACTCAAAATATATTGAATTTTTTATTTATACCGATAAAATATTGATAAACAAGTCATATTGAGCTGGTTGGGGGTAAGGGGTGAGCGATAGGGTGGAAGGCTTGCCGCTCTCCCTCCCTGGCATCCACCTGGCATCCACCTGGCTGCATTTAAATTATTATCGGAGGCTGTTTAGCATCACTTTACATATCGCCCCTGCTGGGACTAGCAACACCTCCCCTCATTTATATATTAAATTTTCCATTGAATACTAATACGAAACTAATTTGTACAGATTTAATCAAAATTAAATCGGAATTAACAATTTATATTTAAGCATATCGGCGTGGAATTTATAATTTTGATTTATTGGATTTAGATACATAAAATTATATCTATCTGCGTGAATTTTGAAGCACACACAAAACATGCGATGAATCAAAATATAATATCCATCATACACGGTTGAAATACCTACTTAATTTAAAAAAATAATAATTTTATTATTCCTTTTAATCTACTTATATCCATTAATTACACCTACATCTTTCGGAAAAACCTTTCTATCGTCAGGGTGTTTTATAAATGTCAGAATATCAAAATGAATGATATCTTTTGTTTTTTGGTTTTCTAAATTATTTAAAAATATTATTGCTGAAGTTCTTGATTATACAAAATTATTGGAAACATTTTTATAATTGGACTATTATTAAATTAATATTTCGCTTACTTTTACATGCTTTACTCATTTCTGATGATTCAATTTCAGACCAAAATTAATTATGTGTAAAATAGAAAGTCCTAAATTTTTATCACAACCGTGATCATTTTCCTATAAATGATTTGCAAATTCAGAAAAACCATGATTATTCAGACATCTCAAATGCTCTTTTACTCTTACATTAAAATTTCGGCCGGTTTTTCTGTACAATCTTTGCACGGAAGTTTATAAACACCTGAATTGTTAAATATATTGTCTTTATCTTTTGAATTTATAAAAAGTTTCCCTATATTATTAGTTTCCCTAAATTAGATAAATTGAACAAAAATATTAGGTATATTTTTAAAATAATTGACTTTTTGTTTCAGATTAACAAACCCACGAATGGAAAATGATAACACGAGTATCCGACTCCGCTAACTCAAAAGTGATCGAAATAATGTTTTTAACAAAGCGACAAGAAAAATTGTCAAAAGTGATATAGGGTCAATTTTTTAGAAAACCAATACGTAAAAGACACGTACGGTGGGTTAAAAAAGTGGACATCCACAAAAAAGTAATGTAATCAAAAAAGTGCGAAAAAGATTGGCACGTAAATCGACACCCCACTGGATTTTCAGTACTAGCCATGAGTTGGCGCAAAGGATCTACGGTCAGCAACGATACCAGCGCCGGCAGTGGCGGCTCCCGAGGGGGGGTGGTCACCAAACCGGCGTATCCCTTCGCGCTTGCTCTCCGGATTCGAGTCGTGCAGGTAAGAGGTTGAGCAGTACTTAATTAATTAATTAATAATTAATGAATGCTTAGAACAAGTGAACGAGTTTGTGTATTTGGGAAGTATGTTTAGTAGAGACGGCAAGGCTGAGAATAATATCGAAAGGAGAGTGACTCAAGAAACAAAGTTAATCTAGCTCTAAATGCAATTATGGTCAATGATAATCTGTCAAAGGAAGCAAGACTAGTGGTACATAGTGGCGTGCCAACCCTGACGTATGGAAGTGAAGTGGCGAAAGAGAAATGAAAGTAGACTGAATGCAGTAGAAATGCGGTCACAAAGACGCTTGTGTGGAAAATCTTTGGTCGATAGAGTGAGGAATGAACAAATTAGACGTGAATGCAATGCTGGCTGCAGTGTGGTAGATAGAATAAAGAAAGGAGTGCTGAGATGGTTTGGTTACATGGAACGTATGAACGAGTAAAGGATGGTTAAAAAAACATATGAGGCGAGTGTTGAAGGCAACAGGAATAGAGGGCGTCCGCGAAAGACCTGGCACGATCAGATACTACAAGTATTTGAGGATGGCTCCGTTAAAAGCCGCAATAACCGTAGAACTTGTATGAGAAGATGTATGAATGTGGCCGAAGCAAAAGTGGTGTGCCAGGATAGAAGAGTATGGTGTTCAATCCTCTCTGCCTACCCCTGCGGGGAAATTGCGTGATGGTTAGTTAGTTAGTTAGTTAATTAATTAATGGCATCACCCTGTAAATGGGGTCTTACTCTTAACCACTATTCAATTTTGTATTGTCTTATACGTGAGACAATTACAAATGTCAGTGAACACAAACATAACTGGAGCAGTGTTATGTAATTCGGACTAATTTAACTTTCGTCACTCGAGAATCTTCCACATGTCTGCAGCACTTTATATTCGTCTTCTAGATTATTTGCACGTCTGTGAATCTATACTAATATTATAAAGAGGAAAGATTTGTTTTTTTGTTTGAATTGAATAGGCTCCGAAACTACTGGACCGATTTAAAAAATTCTTTCACATTTAGAATTCTACATTATTTTTGATGAAGATAGGCTATAGAATATTTTCAAAAATATTAGTGATTCATATTAAAACTTCGATAATGTAACCCAACGTGTGAAAAAAATAACAAAAAAATCCCTTAATCCGTTCGCTGGGGAAATTATTGATAATAGAACAAAGTGATGAAAAATGTACTCTTTTTTAGTAACAAGAAGGGTTAATATGTGCGTTTGTTAAAATTTATAATTTTTGAAATATTTGTTAAATACGCGTGCGAAGCCGGGGCGGGCCGCTAGTACTTTATAAATTTATCACTCATGAATACCATCAACGGGTCAAAGACGCCTCGGGTCCCGCGCATATTTTTTTCTAAATAAAAAAACAAAAATATAATAAAAAATTCGAGGTTTCTTATCATACTATCGCTATCGAAAACGGTCGATCGCCTGGTAGGTACTCTCGTAATTTAATCGCCGTGATTATCACATGTATGGTCTTGCTTTTCTTTTTAAAACAAATGTGTCTCGTAGTAATGACGTCGCTCCCTTTTTATATAAAACGAGATTTCACGAAGGTTCTGAAGTTTTCGACTGACTTCTAATTTACACTACAGATTTTATGATTCTAAATGACAAAAATAAATATTTTTCAACTTTCTGCGAGGTTTTAATCATTTTATTTGACAAAGCGAATAAATTTTTGATATTCAATATAAATTACTTACATGAAAGTCTAACGTTTTACAAATGTAAGTCAAGAATATTGAAATAATGGCATTCTCCGTAACGGTCGATATTTCACCCAAAGTGTGAGGAACATTTTCTATTCAAAATTTAATGGAGAATCCTCGATAATTTTTTTGCTATTGGCTATGAGACACCCTGTAAAATGGCAATACAGTATGATCACAAAGAATCATCATCTTTGCAAAGTAATCAGCTTCAATAAATATGGAACCACTATCGTACATCGCGGAATTTTCTCACAACACGGGAGAAGCCAAATAATAGAGGCAAACTTCTTCATCAACTTTTTCTAAATTGGTGACCACACAACACAAAACTATCTCCAAAAACATCTTACTATCAAAATTATTTTATTTAAAGTTATATTTCGTGCTCAAAGGATATTTTTAAATTTATTTATTATAATTATTTAATTTAAAAATTTTAAATCCATGCAAACATTTCTGGTACTTAAAACTTTGGAGCCGCATATTTTATCCAAGTCAACATAGCCACTTGTAACGATATTGGCCTATTCGAATAGACATTGCTGAAAAATTATACGAAAATATCTATCTGCTAAAGTTTATAATAAAGAGAAGCTTCACAAACCGTTAAATACTCTATAATTAAATATTTTCCGGATAAATAAGTACGGACGAGCTTTATTATTTTTACACGCGGGCGTGTAAAGCAGGCTTTATGTTATTTTGTTTAACGAGATGTCCAATCACAGACGCGGGCGTTAGCACCGAATCTGACCAATGAAACGCGTCTTTAGAGTTAGACTTGGACCTTTACACGTTGGTTGGAGTCAAAAATGGCGAGAAATATAGACTATATAAGCCATACAAATTCGAGGATCGCCCTTCTTTCTTCAGCATCAACGTTGGCCGGAGGCTCTTGAGGAGAGAGGACGGAAATGCCATCAGAGAGTCGCAGAGGCAGCAACACTCGAAGATACAGCTAAGCATTTTCAATATTATTTATTTCTATTGCCTTTTTCGTGTATTCAATTTAGAACTTTCTGGATCGTAACAATTATTGATATATGTTGTGGATTGTTTTGTTACGTATTTTGGGCCTAGTGATAATTATTACTATACGCGCTTCGGATTTAATGTACAAGAAATCGTAATGTGGCGACTGTGAATTATTGCATAACGTTTATGAAATATATAATTCTGTCGCTGTTCATATGAAAAATCATTTAAATTCGATATTCATATATTACCAAAGATATAAAGGCTTTAAAATGGAATACTTTACTGACGTAGAGTGTTTCGTGTTTGTTTGTGGGTTTTAACATTCAGTATAATTATGTATATTCAATGTCGCGAGGTTCGGAATGTGCGAGAGGTTCTTCGGGGCGGATGTAATCTTATGCTAAAGAACGCTTTGTTATCTATACTGGCGATTGAATACACGGATTTCTATATGATTTGTATTGTTTGGAAATAATTGGGATCGGAGTAATTATGTGTAATTAATATCACGATTGCTAGTGTGATATAGGTTCAAATCGTGCGAGGAATTTCCTACAAACAATATATTTTAAAAATGCATCTGGATTTTATATTTATTTTATTAAAACATGAATGTGTGGTTTATTTGAACTCGTTACATGTTTGTATTGCGTCATTGGGCAATCGTTCTAAACACGATTTATTCCTATCAAGTTCTTGTGAAACGTATTTCGAATTGTACATGTTGTATAGAGGTGATTGATTTGGATGCGGCCGGTCTTCAGCTGGGGAACTGCGTGTTCGGTGTCGCGGCCGCGTGTCTGATCTTGTTTCAACTAGTACGAGAATTTAATTATGTGTTTTGATATCACGATTGTAGGCGAGATATAGGTTCAAATCGTACGAGGAATTTCCTACAAACAATATATTTTAAAAATGCATCTGGATTTTATATTTATTTTATTGAAGCATGAATGTGTGGTTTATTTGAACTCGTTACATGTTTGTATTGCGTATCATTGGGCAATCCTTGAAAACACGATTTGTTCCTATCAAGTCCTTATAAAGACGTGTTTCGAATTGTATATATTCCTTAATTGCGATGGTTATTCATATGACATTGTTTTTATTCATTCAATATTAGATATTTGAAATGTTTTCTACAACATTTTCCATTATTGTGGGCAGTTCGCGGTCTGCTCAGGGGTAGTTAACCTTCGGTCTTCCGTGATCACGTTATTTACTAATATGACAGATTGTTTTGTTTTGTCCGTTTAATATAAGTAATATCGTATTTTTATGAGTTACCGTAATTATTTATCTATATGATTTTATTATTGAGAGTGATGCAACGAATACTATCTTCACGAATGCGAATATCGGGCTTACTATTCGGTGAATACGAATGCGAATATTTCCACCAAGGTGGGGGAACTTGAACATACTTGTAAATATAATAACCTTGATGCAACGAGTGCTACCTTCATGAATGCGAATATCAGGCCTACTATTCGGTGAATACGAGTGCGAATATTTCCACCAATGTGGGGGAGAACGCAAGCATATTTGTAATTATATCGTTTGTGTCTGCATGTGATAGTGATATCACTATACGGCGTAGATGAACTAGTTTGAAGGGGTTTATGTCCTGTATGTGCTTGGCGTAGAGGGAATAGTTTCTTGTTTCTAGGATCTAATACAGTTTTACAGGTGCTGATATTGATATATATATATACAAGGAAAACACTATTTTGGGAATCACTAACTGGATGACAGATATTGCAGCACACATACACACAAGGAGGACGTTATGTTAAATACATGACTGGAAAGTTGTTATTGGAATACACAGGCGCCACTAGAAGATATGGGCAGTTTGCAGAGAACTTCAACTTCTGTCAGTTAAGGACCTTTTACTATTACTATTCTTTCGCCTTTTTGCATAACCGTGGATGAACTAGATTGAAGGGGTTTATGTTCTGTATGTGCTCGGCGTAGAGGGAATAGTTTTCTTGTTTCTAGGATCTAATACAGTTTTACAGGCGCTGATATTAAAATATATATACAAGGGAAATGAAGGGCTACACAGGCGCTGGTAATTGCTCAATTTTGGAGAGTTATATTACTTCGGATCAGGATGCCATCTCAGAAGCAGACCAACTACAGAACTAAGATAAGAACCTTTGATATTATTTATTCCTGATGTTTCCTTATGTGTATCAAATGGAATGTTCATGCTATATAATTTGTCATTGTCTCATGGTCACTATTCATTTCATTACGTGGGTTCAGAGTTCGACGGTAACGGACACGGAAACAAATTAGTACTGATGTCGGGACGTAACGTCGGGATTATATCTTAATTATCTTTAGGATAGAAGCGAGGTCATCATACGTGCATTCTGCATTTCAAACGTTTCACTAACATATGTAAATACATATTATTGCGTTTTACAAATTGAATATGATCGCGGGAAATAGGCATTCCGTCCGGTTATGCAATGTTAACATCCAACGTAGCATAATGAGATCTTATTACCGGTGCTAGACTCCCGATGTTAGTCACGTGATTGTTGTATAAATGGAATAGTGAAGGGGATTGAAGAATGAGATACACTCGTGATACAGGTAGTTGTATGTAACGGGGATCAAATGACGGGGTGCGTGTTCTCGGTCCAGGGGATGAACGGGACTGCGGAGACACTCTGGGTGGGTCTAAGTAGAATTGCGCAAAGCCTCCACACAGTTAAAATGTGTTCAGTCAAGCAAAGGTGAAGCATTTCGAATCGGACCAGAGCGTCGTGCCTCAAACACAGCCGGAGGGAAGAAGCCCCTACGTTCTTTCACTCCCTTGGCCCGACGAGCTCGAATTCCGGATATGAATGTTCATGAATGTCAGCTAAAAGACTCAGGTAGCCGTACCTCAATCGAAACCTTCGTTCGGGACCTCATCAACGTACGAGACAGGGCGTTCCGCATGGACGAGCAACTATGAGAAGCAAATGAAGGGGATTGAAGAAAGAGATACACTCGCGATACAGATAGTTGTATGTAACCGGGATCAAATGACGGGGTGCGTGTTCTCGATCCAGGGGATGAACGGGACTGCGGGGACACTCTGGGTGGGTCTAAGTAGAATTGCGCAAAGCCTCCACACAGTTAAATTGTGTTCAGTCAAGCAAAGGTGAAGCATTTCGAATCGGACCAGAGCGTCGTGCCTCAAACACAGCCGGAGGGAAGAAGCCCCTACGTTCTTTCACTCCCCTTGGCTCGACGAGCTCTGGCTCTGGTTATGAATGTATGTGAATGTAATAACTCCGTACTCAAGGACGAGATAGGACGTTCCTCATGAACGAGAAATTATAAGATGCAGGTAGCAGTTCGACAGTCAATACTTATGCTCGGGGCCGCTTTAATGAACGAGATCTGTTAGCAGTTTAACAATCAATTTTATGATCGGGACCGCATTCAGGCGCGCGATGACATTACTAACACCATCATACTCATCAGTCACCACCTTTTCTAACTTGCTGTATACAGAGACCTTCGGGGTTCTCCTTTCCCGGCCAGCGAGAAACATATCAGGAACTTACACAATCAACTGTAATAATCATGCTGTTTTACCATCATTTAATATCTCTAGTCAATAAGACTACACCGTGGGATCAATCACATCAACTATATTTGGCGATGCTAACATGGCTCTGACTGACGCGCTCAAGGGAGAGTCTTTTCCAGTCACCCAGTTAGTTCATTCAGCCCTTTAATCAGCAGTAAACATCATAATAATCCGGCTCATGTAGCCGCAACGTGGGATCCTCATCATATACACCAGTCAATTTGACTGCCCCGCGGGACAATATACAACCCTTAATATCAGACGCGGGATTTCTTCCTGATATGTTTGTCGCCGGGAAGCGAGGACTTCGGGGGATTCCAGCAGGAGCAATAGAGTCTCGGCTTGATCTTGGTCTGCAGCTTAGTGTGGGAGGTTATGTCTAAACAGGAGTTAACCACCGGATGCGGCGATGCTCTGGGGCCGCATCCCCCTCCCCCCTACAGGGGGGGGGGGGGCATCTAAAATCCACGTTTGAACAGAAGTGGTTAGACACTTCTTAAATTTCACTTACAAATCTGTATCTTCCATTCCCTTAGAATCTCGGGCTGCGATAATGTCAGACAAAGCTTGCCCTGAGCCTCTGTTGCGCCTAGTTGTTGCGAATATATATATGTTTGTCTTCCCCTACTATGTACTATGAACAGATTGAGCAGATTGGACAACGTGAGACGCGCTATCGGTAGGTTTCTTACTTGTGTTTTGAATATAACGTATGCTATTATATCTTGTAAATCTGTCATAAATGGGTGCCGCATGTGGTTGTGCTGACACTGTTCTAAGCTGCTATTATGAGATGTTTATAATCAATGCGGGCGGAATCTTTAGCGTATGCCGTTAACTTGGCAACGATTGTATTGTTTTATATTACAGTATTTTAACCCCGATGGTATTATAGTTATGGCGGTTCAATGTAAGGGAGTTTTGCTACTAGCGTTTATTCCTAGGCTACGCCGCATATAATTGGCTTTTAGGCCAACTCCGGACGTGGACGATATCGGCTATCTCTCATATAGGAGAAACTGTAGAATTCTAGAGCGGTTTCTAGAAGGACGAGTACGGATTAGTTACGTGCGTTTGTTATTTCTATAGTTAGGTAAGAATTCGTTCTATATTAGTCTAGTCGCGTTAATAAGAATACGAATTTCACCACGTATCAAAAGAATTTTGGATAGCTACGGACACAACGGAGGGGGAATTTTCCTAACCACTAGAAAGATCACGACTGGCCAATTTTGAAAATATAAATTCTTAACAAAAAAAAAATAATATTAGCTTTCATGTAAATATACTTCCGAAGTTCTAAGTTCGACTTAAGTTTTTATCTAGTAGCTTAAAGCATAAAGTGTGTGCTTAAAGTCACAGAAGTTGTAATAAAGCTCGATGCGGTAGCTTAAAGTCTCAAGCTTTGGGCTTTTCGTAAAACTTATATTATTAAACTTTATAGTTAGGTATTTAGCATTAGGTGTACAGGTGGAAACGTTACAAGGTCACGGTTGCTTGAACATTTTCAACTCATAATCAAGACATGAATACAGTCCTGCAAGTTTATTTATGTTTTCCAAATAACGATGTATAAATAATGATACCATAAAATAGTTTTGCGTTTATTGAAGAGATTAATAAATTTAGTTCGAGAAATTTCAGACATCGAGTAAATAAAATAAATTCTTAATTTTAATTTATTAAAAACTTTGTATGAACCACTTGGAGTAACTTTATGTCTACCGGTTTCGATACCTTTGTAACTTCGTCGGGACGGACGTTTACTTTGGTAATGTTTGAACGGGGGCGTAGCCAGTTGGGAGTATGGTGGTCATGGTGGGAGTAATTGACTAGTACACACCGAAATGGGGAATATATCAAATAATGGATTATTAATTGTATTAGCTTTAGTGTTGAGGCATTTTTTATTCTTAATTTCTAATATTTCTAAGTTATCCGATCTAAGGCCAATATTATTTATATGGAGAATCTCAATACCGTTTTCTTTTTTAAATGTGTGTCCTGTTTCCAAAACATGGTTCGCGAATTCTTCGAACAGAATTAATGAATTTAAAATAAAATTCATTCATTCCCATGTTGTCAATTTGCATGTTTACGTTATTCAATATCTAAAGTCCGATGTGTGTGATTTGGGTCAAACAGACGGCATCGCGTTAAAAAGCTGTTGCATTTGAATCATCGCTGAAATCCATGATTAATTTGCTCGACGCTTCTTGGCGCGGTGCCAATGTTTACTCGGCCCACGCGGATCGCAAGAGATGTCCGACGGAACATCTTAATTTGAGGATTCATCTCTAAAATTCCGGACCTTTGAAGTCAACACGTCTATTAATGGGTAGATCTATGTATATCGGTATATAAGATGATGTATGAGAAAATGAAGGAGATATGCGTTATAATTTGTGAAAGGTATTTTGTGTAGACGTGTGTTTCATAGTAAAAATTATGTCGCAGCTGCGGACTGCAAACAGAATTTTGAAAAAAACTTAAGTTAGTTAAAATATTTCTTCCAAATAAAATATTTATCTCGTAATATTCCAACCACAATTATTATGAACGATATAAAATATATTATATTAAAAAATATTGATTATATTATTTGTTTATATCTGCTTCTTTTATATGAGTAACTCCACCAACATGTTTCAGAAAAACCTTCAACCAACACCCTGACGATGGAAAGGTTTTTCTGAAACATGTTGGTTGAATTACTCATATAAAAGAAGTAGATATGTATTTATTTATTTATCTTAATAATTTAATTCCACAGATAATGTTGTGTGGGCTAAGACACGATTTCACTTCGACATGTTGAATTCCATCTATTGATTTAAAAGTTTTTATAATAAAATTTTTGCACTTCAGTTTAAACCTCTTAATTTAATTCTCCATGTTTTGAATTTCCTTTGGCAGGCTGTGGAAGATTTTTATACCTTTATACATCATACAATTTTGTGAGATGTTTTTCTTTTTCTTTGGTAGTCTTATGTTGTCGCTTCCTCTTGTATTGTAGGAATGAAAATCCTTATTCAGCTTCATCCTGTCATCAAAGTATTTGGGTACTAATCCATGTTTAGTTTTAAATATTTGGACCATTATTTTGTTGTTTTTTGTTTTGTTTAAATTGTTTTATTGTTTCAAATGAATAGTTGTCTATTTTTTTTGTTTACGGAGTAAAAAATTGTAAAAAAATATTTTCAGACGTATTCTAGTTTACGATATGTTAAATAACGCTGATGAATTTCATATATTATATCCTGTCGGAAAAAGTTCGACGGCAAGCGCGATGGTGGAGAGATTTCTCGGAGATGAGCATACGATGAGACTCGAGCTTCACGCAAGCTCGGCTCGGTATCGATTGAGTCCAGCAGGAGAAGGTTCGACTGCGACGGTGATATGGTTATCTACGTTTGCCAGGAACACCTCCCGGATACCTCCTAAGAAAGCGAGGATTTGGACGTTGGATCCTTCCAAACAGATTAACCTGCCTTTCAGTATCAGCGTCCGGCTTTTATAACTTTTCAGCAGTAGTGGGGTGCCTTATAAAAGCAGCTGCATAAGTGTTTACATGCTGCTGCTGGGCGGGGTCTCCGACAGTGAAATATGCCTCTTAGGAAAGAATGGCAATTTTGCAACCGCGCGGCCGGTATCTCGGTAAGTTTTTCCAAGAATGGGTGCGGGATTTTTGTATCAACACATTCTAATTTCATCATCCGAATATTTATTTTTTAAATATAGATACCTACACGGTATATATGACACAACTAAACTAACTAACTAACTAACCATCACGATGTTTACCCGCACGGGTAGGTACAGAGGATTGAACGCCACACTCTTCTATCCTGGCACACCACTTTTGCTTCGACCACATCTTCTCATATGAGTTCTACGGTTGTTGCGGCTTTTAAAAGGGTCATCCTCAAATATGTACTTGTAGTAACTGATCGTGTTAGGTCTTTCGTGGACGCCCTCTATTCCTGTTGCCTTTAACACTCGCCTCATAAATTTTTTTAACCATCCTTTCCTCGTTCATACGTTCCACATGACCAAACCATCTCAGCACTCCTTTCTTTATTCTATCTACCACACCACAGCCAGCATTGCATTCACTTCTAATTTTTTCATTCCTCACTCTATCGACCAAAGATTTTCCACACAAGCTTCTTAGTGACCGCATTTCCGCCGCATTCAATCTACTTTCATTCCTCTTTTGCCAATTCCAGGCTTCACTTACATAAAATAGGGTTGGTACTAGAACGCCATTATGTACCGCTAGTCTTGCTTCCTTTGAAACTATTTTCATACTGAGCTTAACGTCTGTGCCATGAAAAAAATAATTAACTTGCCCACTGAAACGAGGCTCGGACTCGCGATCACCAAGCAAAATAATTTAACTACAAGACCAAGTAGCATGTTAGAATTCCGCTACAAGGATTGAAATATTTAAAAACATTTTTCATAGAAACTTTACTTGTATTTTGTGTTTTACCATAATAACAATGTTATTTTGTTCTGATAATAGGGTGGAATGTATGTTAAATCCGTTTTAAGGGGAGATAATTACGTAACAGTGTGTTAATATGAAAATTTTGTAGTAATATTTGGGAAGATATAATAACATAATTAGATATAATAACATAATAATTAGCATTAAAGAGGGAAAATTACGTTAAAATTTATGAGCTTATGTGATGGGTTGAATTGATGAAATTGAGATTAGCATACCTTCTAGTAATTAAGTATTAATCATTAGTATTATTATATTAGTATTGTAGATTTTAACGACATTTTACTGGCGAAGAATATGATTTCGTGATGAAAAAGGTAATTCGAATTGTCATTGGTTGTTGTCCTTTTTCACCTATTTTCGATTTAATTATGGCAATTAAATATTTAAATTATGCAATTTGTATTTTATTAATAACTTCCGTTAGTTATCTGCTGTATCACGGAATTTTACTGCAGATCGAATAATAAATGGTATATATTTATTTAAAATATTAAATTAGTATATATTTTTTTTCAATCTTCAATCTTTCAGTCTATCACAAAAGCTATTTTTATTGAATACATATTAAAAATTCGTTCAATTTGATACAAGTCAAAAAAAATGATTAAGGCCTTGCAAAAAAAATCTGATACAAATTTCTGGACGGTTTAAATAATTTTATTTGAATATTTTGAGTTTGTATAAATTTTTCAAGAACACAAATCTGGATTTTATTCCCAGGGAGACATCATTAATCAATATATGTATATTAGATGTCTCATAGAGACGAAACTTTATTTTTTATATTGGGAAATAGATTTGGAAGTCTTTTAGGATGTTCATAGGGCTTACGACCTATCGTACGGCTGGCTTAAGTGATCACTTTACACAATGTAACGGTCGACCAATGAAACACTGGATATTAATTATCGATTTATTAATCAATTATTAAATGAAAAAAATCGCTTAACACCAATTAAATGTAATAGTCTTTAATTCAAACCATTATCCTACTCTTTAATATCGCTTTATTTATTACTCGCTAGAATAATCCATTCAATTCTCGCACATAGATTTAGTACTTATTTTTTTCACCAGTTAGGTACTTCGCTTGATTATTTCGCTTAATATCTGTCGCTCCGAGATTCTACGACTTGCTACATCGGTCGTCGTCCCGCGGCTAATATCACGTCGATAGAAATATCAAAACAAATTCGTCTCGCGTAGCTGTCGGTCCCGCTTAAATACGCAAAACGCTGTTTTTACGAACCTCCTAGAATATTCTAGTGTTGACTTTAATGTTCTCGTCGTTTCCAGACGTTTGTAGATGTTTTCCGAACGTTATAGATAATACGAGAGTGTGGTAGTGTATTCTAGAAGATGCTAGAGATTTCGATCTTATTATTGTATTAAAAATTACGACAAAATATTACTCGTAATATTATGTCGTAATATGTAATCCCTTTTACCACCTCGTTTCAGAATTATAAAAAGTAAAACAAAAATAAGAGAAGTCGGTCAGCCCTTAGGCTTTTCGGTTCCAATTTTCCACCATTCAGCGTCGTCCTTTTCAGTATGTACTCTTGAGTGTAATAAATTGCTGACAATGGATTTGCTAAGAGATCTTCTACGTCACTTATGATTCTACATTAACACCGTGAATCCTGCATTATTCTCAATTTTCTTATTTTCCACGAAAACCTTAATTTCCAAAGGTCCTGAGAGTAATAAGACGCATTTTTCGATTATGTAGAAAATTAATTAGCCTGGATGTCTGCCAAAGCCTTGTCTTGAAGATCCTGTTTAACCTTCGAGTAACAGAACATCGAAAATAGGATCGGAGGCTGGAGCGGGGTACAATGTGACCCCAGTCAAATTTGTATTTTAATTAAGTATAATGGTTTGAAAATGTTGTATAATACATTTAATTATATTTCATAACCATGCGAATGAGATTTTACTAAATTTGGCACCATTTTATAAGAAACCTTAGTATTTTGACGTTTCATGACCCACAAGCGTCCCGCTGACGGAAGCCGTGCAAGCAGATTGACACAACCGTATCGTATAGAATATTTCCGATCGTCTATGGAAAAATATTTTTTTCTGCTTTTGATTGTCTTACTACACGTTATCATTTTATTTTCTTTGGGTATTGTATTCTTCGGGATATTTATGAGGGTTACAATGAATACTAACTCAACATTATCAATAATTAAATAATGAAAACTTTGTTGAGTAGCTTGTCGGTCTCTCGCCTCGTGATTCAAAGGTAGCGGGTTCGAACCTCACTTCAGACCATTTTCATAGCATAAGCGTTTAGATTATTTTGAAAATAGTAAGAATATTGATGTGACATGTGATGTATTCCGTGTTTGTATCTATTTAAAAAATAAAAAAAACACACGCTTTAGTTTTGTTTTAAAAAATTCCACATGAAATTAATAATCAAATATAGGCAGATAAATGTGTATAGATAATCTCGTAGATAATGTAGAAAAACTGTCATTAATTTCAATACGTTCACTGTCCCGCAGAAGAGAGCATCGCTCCCGAAACATGTTGATTTTTTTAAAACACAATTAAAGTGTGGTTAAAATAAAGTTTTCAATATTTTATTTATAAAATGGTCTCACAAAGTGGAAAATTTTAAGAAGTTATCAATTATATTAAATAGTTTTAAAAATAAGATTTCTTGGGGTTATATTGTACCCCTTTAAGGAATGGGAGTGTTAACTGAAAAGTTTGCATAAGAAGACGTACACACATGTATGAAACATCAGTGATTTAACAGGAAGGAAAATTGTGGCATACTATATTCTCTACACATCCTGTAACTAATAGAAACCGCAACCTTTACTAAGTAATCTTCAACGTATACTGCCTAGTATTATTTATTTAAATTGTTATCTTAAAAACCTTTTATTAATCGAAAACGAAAAAAAAATTTTAGTTAAGTTTTTAAAGAAAAGAAAAAATTTTTGATTGGTTTAAATACTTTGTGAAAAGCGGCTCTGAGGAAATAGAAATAAAAAAAAAAATTAAAATGCACATAAAATTCCTCGTAATTCTCATTTTCATTTTTTTTTATTGATTTACGATATTCCATATTTATACTAGTGTACAAAATGTTCTTTGCGAAATTAAAATAACAGTTCCCTTCAGAATCACAATTCGAAGTTTATTTCATTTTTTTTAATACGAATATCGGATACTTCTCTCTATTACCGCGATTCGTTAGAACGTAAAGTAAGTATTCTTCATTCACATAGCAGTCCCAATTATAATAATTTCGTTGTCAGTTTTTCAGTCAGTCTATATCCGTAACTTCATGTAACGTGTGTAATTTAGTTCGAATTCATGGCTAAAAAAAACGGCCGGAGATGGAGCTTGAGCCCCGGACCACCAAAGCCACACCGGCCGTTTCACACATGTTGCCACGGCCGCCTGGCCGCCTTTCCGTGGAGCGCCAAAAATATGGGGGCTTAACAACGACACGAACCAATGTTCCGTTATTTTTGATGGGTTCAGTTAGTATAGACATATTTTCAGATTGCAAATCAAAATTCAAAAAGAACATTTTATTGCATTTGAAAATTTGTTCATTAATGCAACAGATAAAATAACTTCCTTGTATGATTACACCTTTTTTCATATGTTAAAATAATATAACATAAAACTATATTATTTAAATGATATTAAATCATACCATCATGTACAAAATAAACTAAACCATAGACGTACTATAAATATAGACTAGTTACAAACCAAAATATCTGCTACACAGAACGACAACACTAATTACTGTGAACATTGACGCTCATTGAGGGAATTGGTCTAGGGGTGTCCAAAATGTATAAATGTTCGCGCGATATATATACAAAATATTAATGCAATACACAACCCTGTTTATATTTGTATCTCTTTTACATGTATGCTGCGCTATAAGAAAGAAAGAAAAAATACCATAGAATAAATATCGCAATTCGCTACTAACTTCACATGCATTTGTTGTTAAAAATTATGTTTTATTGTCCATTCTTATAATTTTATTTTTTATAAACAATTTCATTACTAACACAAAATTTAATTCGTAAATGTTATAATAAGTTAGAATTATATAAGCATATATAAACAAAAGCAATATAAAATCATTTACATCAAAGGTGTAGGAGAATCCTGCTTCGGAATACCCTCTCAGAGACATGGGACAGATCGATATCCAGAATGATATTGTTCAGCATAGCAGTAGCTCTTCCAACAGGCATAACCATTGGCAGGTTGGTCCTCTATATTGGAAAGTGAAACAACCTATGCTGACGCTGTCTTAGGTAATTATCGGGAACATACAAACCAATGCTCCGTATAATTTCAGGATTATCGATCATACCGCGCAACAATCGATAAAAATGCGTAATCAGATACACATTCCTTCTAGTCTCTAAACTGTTTTAGCCAAGCATACCCTGGAGGAACTCGGTTGAGTAAAGGTCTATGGGGTAAGCTAAATAAAAAAAGTAAACCATAAAAACCAAGTTTTTACTATACTCCCTTTCTTTGTAAAATATAACAATAATTAAAGACGAATTAAAACATATAACATAACACTAAACTTACAGAAATTTAATGTATTTCTAAAATGTCAGATGTTTTGAGATGACAAGATTTTGATAGATTCAATTATCATCAATATCGTACCTTATGAATTTCCAGCGTCAAATGATTTAGTCAGAATCAGATTTGAGTACTGTAGAATTCTTCAAAACTAAGCAGAAATCTAAAAGAAATAAATTATTATTTGATTTTTTCCCAAAGAACCCAATTTTTCTGTCATCTGTGAACCAATTGTTTTGTAAATTTTCGAAATTCGTAGTGATGTACCTATTACACCGACGGAGTAACTCAAATTTAGAAAATATTCCGCGACGTTATCGGGCCGCCGCGCCGTTGCTAATCAAATTTTTCCAATGATTCCAATTTGAAAATACCAATAAAATTTCTAAAAATCCGAAATTATACTATAATTATTAATTTTTTTTAACGAAAATTTGATAGATCTTGTTGATCGTCGCCACGAGTCTGCTCGCCAAGTTTCAGCTCGATCGGATCACGGGAAAAGGGTCAAAAATCGATCCAAAGTTTTTGTTGACGGCAAGCAAGCAGACAAAGGGAGTAATAAAATAAATACGAATTAGAACGCAATAAATTACATGCAAGCACACTGTGTTTTCGGTAAAGCGTCACGCTCGATCGAACCCGACCAAGTAATCACTCGTGCACAGCGATAATTATTAAATCGAATGTTCCATTTATCTATACTAATCTATACTTATACTTATACTTAGATACTTATAATATTATAAAGGGGAAAGATTTGATTGTGTGTTTGAATTGAATAGGCTCCGAAACTACTGGACCGATTTGAAAAATTCTTTCACATTCAGAATCCTACATTATCCCTGATGAACATAGGCTATAGAATATTTTCAAAAATGTTAGGGATCCGTATGAAAACTTCGATAATGTAACCCAACGTGTGAAAAAATTACGAAAAAAAAAAACTTATATTGCGTACGCTGCGGAAATTATTGCCAATAGAGCAAAGTAATGTATTACAGCTTTATAGAAGACATTAATATCTATAAAAAGGTCTGCGATACCACATATCTAAGTATTACAGTTATGTTACAATAACTTATGTTAACATTAGATGGAAACATTGTTTTTTAGAGAACAGCGGACCCTTTGTTTTCCCTCACAAACTTATTTTTTACTTAATCCTTAACCCGTGCAACGCCGGGTACGACCAGCTAGTCAGAAAATAAAGTGTTCGCTGTGTCGACATCCGCGAAAAGGTCGCCGGAACAATTAGCCCCGATCGGCGAAAACGCTACGGGGCGTAAAACGCGCGGAAAAACTTAATGGCGGGAAAGTCGAAATGTTCACCCCTCCCCCCTTCACCCCCATCATCCCCACCCTCCCCGCGACAGCAGTTTGTTATTCACAACGAAAGATTAATGATCGCCCTCGGGCCCGCTGTAGTCATTAACGCAACACAGTCGCGGACCGCCGTCGCTGAAAGAAAACCGCTCAGAAGTCGTCCTGCAAATAAATATCTAATTAACTAACCAACCAAATGTAATTTCATTAATCATAAATTATTGTTCGCAAATCGATGCTGTTTATGTATAATGAAAATTTATTAAATTTATTATGTACCTATGGTTTTTCTGTGTTGCAGTTGTTGTGTAAGTATGTATGGTGATACGGAACCGCTTTATGCCGATAACACATGACTTTGAAACGAAAAAAAAACATGTTTTTGAAAATGCACACGTTTTTTGACTAATCGCATCATATGTCTGCGATGCTGCGGTAATACATATCTTCTATATATCGCTTATTTTAGCTATCACTAATCAAAAGTTACATTTCAACCACTTTTAAAACAAATATTAATGATTTTACTAGGACATTAACGTATTTTGAATTATATTTATTATCTCCCAAAACGTTGTTTTACATTTTAAAATAAAATAAATTTTTAACTTTAAAAATAAAATACATATTTAACCGATACATAAATATAAATTATGACAATCAGAAGTATAATTTTTAGCACGATCATCCATTTTTTTTATCTTTGTGTATCTACCCATTTTTTTAAATTTCTTTGAATAAGCCTTATAATGTACAAATGTGTAACATTAGTCTGCCTGGACTATCCCTGATGTCAGCCGCGAGAACAGCCCAGGACCGAGACTTGTGGAGGTGCATTATACTCTCTATTATACGTCACAAACGAACAAAGACAATGTAGTGCATCTTCAAATTGTGTTTACATTAGGGATTTCATTTTCGTTTCTTGCAAAATGCCCCCCTCAAAAAGTGCATTAATTATCCAGTGAGAAAAACATTATCTTTATTATAAAGAGGAAAGTTTATTTATCTGAAGCAGTAAAAATGTACGAATGGTGCACTCTGGTGTTGTGATATTTAAAATTTACACCGGACCGAAATTTCTAGGTCAACGCCACTATTTTCTGCTCACAAGCTTCACAATAACCAATTAATTTTCAAAAAATAAACAACATGTCGTTGGTACAATATTTTTCATTCAGAATCACATCAGCCCTTATAACGAACCTTGAAATATACGTCAGAATATCTCAGAAAAAGAAATTAAAAGAAACTCCGACAAAATCTGAAACTATCAAATCCATATTTCGTTTGAAAAGTTTGTCTGTTTCGTTGACGTGACATGTTACGTACGTCGAAAGTTGATTCCATCTCCAGTCGGGAGATACGTCGTGACGTATGTAATAGTCTCTCGGATACAGCCGGGGGGAACTGTTGTGAACATTTATATAAGGGTTGGTAATTGGAGTTAATTGAGTGATGAGTTAGAAATCGTGCTGAAAATGAACAAGATAATAATTTAGATTAAGTATTGATAATAAAAGACAGGAGAGCAGATACGGAGAGGAAGCAAAGGTGAAGGGAATTGAGAAATAGACATCAATAATGCGGTAATGGGAGACGTAATCTTGCGGCAAATATCGCTGAAGAAGTGTTCATTTAGGGTGAAAAATACGCACAAAATTGTATAAAAGAAAATAATGTGAAACGAAGTATAAATATATTTGGAAAAATTGGCGAAAACACAGATAACAAAATTGATCTCAAGAAGAAAAATGTGAGTTATAAAAGTAGTTAGATAAGCAAAATTAATGTGAGAACAAATAGATAAAATTCAAAGTATATACCTGTATTTACTGTTCCCGCGACTTTGCTGCTTGGAAATTAGTTTGAGACTAGAAGTGTATTAGTGAAAAATCAATATAATCGAAACTACACGTTCAAACAATGTTGTATAGGAAGCATTTTACATGAACATAAAATTTCCCTCGTGATCAGCAAATTTATTTTGATAAGAATTTAACATTACCTATTTAAATTATTAAAATTACCCAACAGATTAAAATTAGCTTTAAATATATCTTTATCAATTTGTGGACTAGCCTTAACATATAGATATATGTTGTTGCAGATTTTTTACAGCCCATTTTATGCTCTACAATTTTTCGATATAAAGAAATTGATGTCTTTTACTGTTAAGGCAACGTTCATAGTTTTTTCGTTTCAAAATTGGTCTCCACGAAAAACTTTTATATTTTAAAGCCTATATCCACCATTATGTATCCATTATCCATTCTCTCTGGGGAATCGAGCGGAAGAGCTTCAATGAATAGTTTGGAAACCATTGAAATCCCAAAAAAATGAAATCTGGAAATACACTAATAAATAACATCACATTTCAGTCCACTTCACCAATCCTAGAGCTTTTTGGGCTAAAAATACCCCTCCCCACCGCGCGCCCCCCTGACCTATCCGATTAGGTTGATAAATTTTGTCCGGAATATTTTGAGTATATCCAAATTTTTCAGAACAGTTCTGGATTTTTGTCACAGGGACATCATTAATCAATCAATGTATATTATAGATGTCTCACAGAGACGAAACAGATAAAGTATATTGCTACGAAAACTCCATAATTAATATAGATGTCTCATTAGCGACATCTGTGGTCACTTAAGGGGAACGAAAAAGCTTTGGTGCCGGCCGCGCTGAAGATTGTTACAACTTATATGTGAAACGTAGTGTATAATTTAAAAACAACTTCCAAAAATTAGTAGACATGGTATTCTATCATGGGTGGAAATGGCGAACGTTACATTGTGTAAAGCGATCACTTACGCCAGCCGTACGATGGGTCGTAAGCCCTATGTACACCCAAAAGAATTCTATATCTTCTTTCCCATAAAAATACAGTTTCGTCCCTGTGAGACATCTATAATGTATATTGATTGATAAATTTTGTATTTAAGTTAGTTATTATCTATACCTGATGATGAGAGGGACTGCTCCTCTCGAAACTATAGTGATTATTTAATAACTCATATTGTATGTATGTATTACAAGTAAAATAAAACGTATTTTAAATTATAATGTTGCACCACGAAGTATGTGCCAAATCTTTCAATGATATTAAATATTTGAATTTTTATTGTTATCAATACTTATTTTTATTTATTCATCTTATCATCCAAATCATCCAAATCCCTATTTAAAATTAGAAACTTATTTGAATACGGATTACGAGCGTTTCGTAATATATACTATGTTGTAATATTAATCGGCAAAGAAATTAACGAGGTACTGATTTAGATAAAATATCAATGTTTATAACCCTCTAAATATTTTGCTTTGGTTCCTCTTTAAATTTAGAGTACGCATAAATTATACTTGACCCCTGAAATTCAAAGACCCGCAGAACTCACAGCAATGTGGGCGTATTTACATAACCATACCATTGAGATGGGAGGTACAATCAAAATATACACACCCATTTTATACAGCTGTTTAATGAGCTTAATACAAGCAAAAATAACTGTGCATTGCTTTAGCAATCTTGGGAACGTTCGTATATTTGATTGGACTATGCAAGAGACATCTGTAGTCTTTTTTCATGAATATAATATATTCGAATCATTTAATATGTATATAGCATATACCAGGCGCGTGCAGTGGGAGCAAAAAGCATGACTTTTATTTAAGCGAATATTTGGAAAAAAAAATATCGAAATTAAATATTATCTGGCAGAATATTATAAAATCTTAAAACCTGAATAATATGTTAATTATTGTGATTTTAATATTACGAGATATACCTCTTATTTCAGTTTTTTTCAAAATATATGCTCAGGAAAAAGTCATGCTTCTCTTCCCACTGCACGCCCCTGGCATATACACTACAATACGCCTGGAAATCAATATTTTCAATTTTTAAACAATTTTGCTTAGAACCAGCCGCAAAATCTATGTAAGCTAATTAGTTCATGAGAAAAAACTACAGATATCTCTAGCAAAGTCCAATCAAACATACAATCAAAGAAAAATTCCCAGATTTGCAATTAATTAATTAATTATAGAACTTTAAAAAAATTGTTAATGTGTGGATGTTCTTACGATGGAATTGGTGAATGTTGCATTGTGTAGAGTGATCACTTAAGTTGTAAGCACTGGGTCATCGTATAAGAGACTTACATACACGTCTCTCATATAAATTCGTCTCTGTGAGACTTCTATAATTCTTCTTAATTAAGTGACAAACTGCCTGATTATGTATATATTTAATTTGAGATTTTACTAGCGGAGACGATTAAGGCACAGCACGGTCGAGCGAGCCGTCAATATGGCTGTTGAACCACACTGTCACAACACTCGAAGGACACTTAAAGTGTGTTTGCGCTTTGACACTTGGAACGCAAATGGCGCGTGCTGTCATAAACTTTCGGTTGTTTCGGTCGTGACCATAAAATTCGCGTCGACGAAAGATAAATTCTAATTTCATAACAAACAACGTAGGAGGTGTAACCATCAGGTTAAGAAGAGGTCAAAAATTTTGAAAATAAAATATTCAAAATATTTTGAATAAATTCAAATTTTTCAAGAACACCATACTGGATTTTATCCCCATGGGGATATCAATAATCAATACACATTATAGATGTCTCATAGAGATTAAACTAAGATAAGTCGGGGTAAGTATAGCAAAGAAATGTGAATAGATGAAATTGAAAGTCATCTCACCAGATTATCACACGGGTTTCAAATTTTTATGAGTAATATAATATAACGAGGCTAAAAAGTATCACGCACTTCTGTCAAGTGACAGTTGTTTGAAATGGTTACAATACTATCGAAGAATCGAGAACGGTCTACAATGTTCTACGGCTTTCGGGAAGCATCTGAAACATTCTACAAGAATCTAGAAGCCACTAGAATCGTCTCCTGAACACTGGGAACGCCTAGAAAGTTCGATACCAGCATTGGTCAGATATAAATAAGATGCGCGCGGGAGTTAAGTAGTTGTTGTTTTAGGGCGCTTGATAGCGAAACTTGACTGGGTGGCCAGCCGAGCGATAACTCGACAGCGAATAATCTGGAAAAGTTCTTACGTAGCGAATAAACCGAAGCGAATAATACGTGCGGAAATTGGATGGAGTGTTCCATTGAAAATTGAATAAAGTTCAACCGATAATGAAGTGTCTATTTACGAGTGATAAATAACGAAATAGTTTAAGGTTAAAAATAACGTTAAATTTAATAGTGTTTAGTGACTTTGTAAATCAAATACTTAGTAATTAATAAATCCGTTATTAAATTCCAGCCTTTTTATCAATGCCTCCCGCATTTCTAATTAAATAAAATAAGTATTTCTTAGTAAAATTTCGTTTAATTAAATTATAATATGCTTTAAATTGATTTGTGAGGCATTTTCCTAATTAAAGTCAGGATGTATTTATATAGTCAAGATAGATGCATAATTACCCCATATTCGGGTAATTGCATCAATCTTGATTATTTTTATAAACTTTTACGATAATTAAAAAAAAAAAGATATCCATTTTAATAAGCACAATTAACGCACAAAATCTGTGTCTTTAAACAGAATATGTTTTTTTAAAAACGTAGGTATAATATAATAAAAATAGTGCCCGATGGTGTAAGTGCATCTCCTAACTACTAGTGATGGAAAAAAACATTTTACTATTAGAATTTAATGTAGGTACCACTAGTTACAATTCTGTCCATACAAAAAAGTATAGGAGAAGTATATCCACAATGTTGTTACATTTCCCCCAGTATGATAAAATCATGGGGCAAGTGTATCTACTCTCATAAAACAAAATTCCTTTAAATATTCATTAAACCAATTTATACACAATAAAAAATAACTCAAATAAAATCTACTCACCAAGTTATGTATCCGTCGTACAAGTTTTTGAGAAGTTATAGATAACGTACGTATAACGATTACACGTCGAGATTAATCAGTGCTCAAAATTTTAAGCTTATAATTGAGTCGTATATTTCCAGATACCGCTAACTCCAAACCAAAGAAATTTACAGCAGGTCGAGTAATTTATACCTTATTGTGTGAGATGTTATTACCTACACTGTTAGTTTTTGTACAAAGTTTGCTGTAAATTGTTTTGATATGGAGTTAGCGGTGTCTGAAAATATACGACTCAATTGACAACGTAGACCGTGTTGCAGCTCCATCTATGTGTCATAGTAGAAATTAAACTGTTTTTAACAAAGTCTTCTAGGGTCTTGTAGATCTTAAGTAAAGATTTTATTGTTTTTAGGTTTAAAAAAAAGTTGTGTTTTGTTTTTTTCCTAATAAATAGAAGTCTATTATCGTCTAAAATTACATAAAAATTTTAATTGAACCCATTCATTATTGGTTATTATTATATTTTTTCTATAAATAACTTTTAAATAGGTTTTATTTGCTTATTTTACTTAGATTTATTTTCTGGGTATGTCAAACCCCACTTAGTATGGGATAGGAGATTTGGTTACCTCGTATACGAAGGGTTAAAATTAATATTGTTTAATATTACACTTAAAAAAATATAGAGGTATATTTAACAGCTGCGAAACCTATGTATAATTTGTCATGAGAATGACCATAGATGTTTCTAGCATACTCCTGATAAGCTGATTTAGAACTATATAATATAGGAATAACTTTCAAAAATTTGATAATGTGTTGATGTTTTTACGGTGGAATTGGTGATCGTTACGTTGGATAAAGTGAGTAAAGGTCATAAGCCCTGGGCCACCCTGTAAAAACTTCCATACACGTTTTCTATATAAATTGCTTCGTCTCTGTGAGACTTCTTTAATTTTTCTTAATTAAAATTATCAATATTATTTCTGTTACGAATGTTACAGGTGAGTAATATTATTTTTAAAACGATCGTTTTACAAAATTTGTGGCTATTAAAAACTGTCTATCTTGTGGTGTTTAATTTGCCTATAAATAAACCCGATTCTAAAAAACTACTATAGAAAGTAAATTAAATAATTATCTGTTCTTAATGTATCTTTCATTAGATCGGACATTTATGACTGATTTCTTTTGATATAATATACAGCTTTTTCAAAATAGTGACAGCCCTGCATTCCTGGTTGGAACAAGTAGATGTGTTTGTGTTATTAGGAATTATGTTCTATAAAAGAGGGAAGGTTGAAAAAGATATCGAGAGGATGGTGACTGCAGGGAGTAAGGTGCTTTGAATGCAATTATTTATATAGCGGTACACAACGGAATTCTGGTACCAATACTGATGTGTAGAAATGAGGCCTGGTGCCGCAGGAGAGGAATGAAAGGAGACTGAATGCAGTGAATATGCGTACATATATGTAGCAAATCCATTAATGGTAGAGAAACGAATGAAGATATTAGGAATTAATATAAAGCTGATCTTAGCATTGATTAGATTATATAAATAGAATTTTAAAAAAGTCTTTCAGATGATTAGGGCGTGTTAAAAGAATGAATGAAGAAAGAATGATAAGAAAGATGTACAACACAAGCTTTGACGGTGATGGTCCTGTTAGAAGCCTCAACAATCGTTTAACTTACATGCGAATATGTATGAATGTGGATGAGGTGAGAGTTGTATGTCAGGACAGAAGAGTGTGGCGCTCTATACTCTCCGCCTACCTCCACGGAGAAACGACGTGATGAAGTAAGTGCATTTCTTAGTGAAATACATCTGTTACTACTATTATTACTGTTATTACTACTACATCTCCATGTATTATTTTCTATTGAAATATCTAATAAGATACAAATAAATCAATCATTGAACTCATAAAGTTATGCATTGACAGGCAAGGCAAATTTACAGATTTGGCCTCATTTATTTTAATAATTGTTTATTAATCTCAAAGCGGATGTGTTTAAAGCCCGCTTCACAATACGTCACAGATATTCCGTCATGGCAGGGGCTAGCTTATGTATTTCGCCTCCCGTATTAAATGATCGTGTTTATTTGCGTGCCTTAAATATTTTATAAACACTTTCACGAAAATTAATACACAAACCATAAATAACACGCTTCAAGTGTGTCTCTGGAAAGGTAGCTACCTAAACATGTATATACAAGAACGTTACCGGAAAAGTATACAAGACTGGCAATATATTAAGTTGCTAAACATTATGTAAAATGACTATAATTTTTAAATTTTACTGTCTCGTATCCGCCGCTATGAGGTTAGAGTAAAACATTTGGTTAGTGATTAACTTTACTTGAATAAAAGTTAACAACGATTTTACATGTCAGAACTCACGAGCATGTTCGCGCCCGTAAATTATCACGTGAAAAACGCAGTTTCAATATACAATTTTCTGGCGTGCAGTGATATAGGTGTCCCTTCCCGTGCCCCATGTCAGTGCCTAGAATCTTCGGGCCGCTCTACATCTTTCTAGATTATTCAAGGATGTTCCAGAGCATTCAGGAAGCTTGTTTTTTTCATTTTATCGTAACAATATGTTTATTCAGCTAATTCCCCAATTAAAATTATAAAATTTCATAACACTATATACCTATTCATTTTATTTTCACCTGTTTTATTTTCACCTTTATCGGCAACGTGATCGATTTCAGGTACCTCAAAAATACTTTTTGTATCAATACAATTAAAAAGCAATCCGGTATCTCTCAAAAATTATTGGATGGCGTAAGGTCACTCGGTTAATTTTTGAATTTTATTTTACATTTCAAATACACCATTGTTCAAAATTTTCTCTTAATTTTTTCAGCGAGAAATCTTGTAATTAATATTTTACCCACTTTTTGATCAACAATCGCTCTGAAATTTGGCGGAGAGGCGTATTCTTAATGACAATAGAATAATTACGTAATTATTTTAACATAATCAATTTGATTGTTAATTTGTAGGTATCGTAACATTTTGATACTAATATCCGATTTTATTGAACTTTTATGTGATAATAATGAGCTCAATATATTTTATATCGTTTGCTTACATACCTTTTTGCAGTGTTTGACAGTGCAGTGATTACTGTTACTTAGTTTAGTTTACCATGCCACACGATTTGAGTAAAGGTTATCATTTTGCCATTTGATAGAATACCTAGGAATTGCATACATTGTCAGTCTTGTGTGCTTTAGCGGCAACACATCAATAAAACGAAGAGACGAATCGTAACGGGCACATCGAACACTTTTCTAAAAATAACGCGCATATATTCAAAATTCCGTTGCACGATGGATAATATTTCAATTGAGGAATCTCTGAGAATCGTCTAAAAAACTAGTCATCTGCACAAAAAAAATCTTTATTATTTCAATACTCTACAACGTAGACACCTATTACATCATTTAACAAGAAAAGTCCGAAATTATTTCGTTAATTTTCCAAGCTGCCGTGGCGAAATTGGATAACGCTCCATTCCCGGATAGAGTGGAGGTCCGTCTTTTCTAATTGATTAATGAATTTGAAAATAATTAACTTTTTCATTTCACTCAAATCCTGGCGACATGCTTATCTCCACCAGCAGTGCGCGTCATGGAGAAGTACCATTGCGGGACATCACACAACTCCGCCATTTTGAAATTTTCTAAATATTTTTTTAAAGAAAAATATGAACTAATGTGTTCCAATAACTAATATGCAATGATTTAGAAAGAAAAAAACTTAAGCCAGCTCATGCAGGTCTTTAGCCCTGGGCCACCCTTCGTTTCGTTTCTGTGAGACTTACTACAATACTACAATATTTGCACGAAATCGAGGATTGTCCAACACTCTATAGTTTTACAATAAATTATAAATCACTAGAAACACGGAGAAGTCGGTCGACCATTCTCGAAGTTACGCGAAGTGACATTATCTATATAAGAGATTACAAGCCCGCCAATAGAATGCGATATCATAGAATCTTGCGAATTATGAACCAACATGATTGACCATATACAAACGATCGAAAAAGTAATTTGATATAGGAAAGTACCTACCTACCTATTTGTGAAATAATCTCGGATGATGAGTGGAATATTAGTGAGCATTAAAAAACGGTGCTCTGATTAAATTCGTGCCCAGTGATATTAGTTAATTTCAAGTGTTTCATTTGCCTTGCACGGCCACGACTCCGTGACAATACCTTCACACATATTTCTTTCTAATTATTCATATTCATAATCCATCTCCAACATTGAACATGTCGGCAAAATTGATGTCGTTGTCTATGACGTCAATGCAAACTAACTCAAAGAATGTTCCTGTGTTTCAAATTCAAGGGATTACAAATAAGAATACTTGTTCGAAAGACGAAATTGAAAACAAAAGCAATAAGAAGTTTTTAAAATTCGATTACCCTAACCAAAGGAAGGGATTTTTTTATGTTCGTTCCAATTTATGTCTGTAGTCTGTTAATTATATTTTTACATTATAATTCAAAAAGTCTTTAATGTAGTACAGTACACAGTACAAAAAAATTATAATTCGTTTTTAATTCCATACTTAGCTTTGTAGTGAATAATAAACAATTTTATTTCAAACGATATTTTTATATGTATGTTCTGAGAACGCAATCACTGAATTTTGTCAACACAGGGATAAATATTAATTAAGATAAATCACAGAAGTCTCACAATTCTTTCGGTGGAATTGGTGGACATTGCATTATGTAAAATGATAACTTAAGCCAGCTAATACAGGCCATAAGACCTGGGCCACCCTATAAAAGACTTCCATACACATAAATAGCTTCGTCTATGTGAGAGTGCTATAATTTATCCTAATTAATATTTTTTCATATTAGCGCCTAGAAAATTATTAAAAATAAAAAAATTCTAGGGCATGGACCTTTTGGGTCTACATCAAAAATGGGCCCCAATACATCACATTTTATGGTTAGACTGGTTTTCACTGCTTAAGGTTCAATTGCCTTAGCATGTATAAGAGCCTGTTCAAAAACACATGTTATACATTTAAAAAAATATTAATTACTATGCGTAGTGTAAGAAAAGTTGCAGAAGTTAAGACATATAGAGCTCAAATTTTCATATATTTTAATATATTTTTTTATGTACATACTTATTTTTTCGCTTCCAACTTATCTTCTTTTCTCTTTAATACTTACTTTTTAATGCTTACTTTTTATGTTAAATATTATTACTTAGATACTGACTTTTTCGCTTCGTACCATGTCTTTCTTCTCTGTATGCCTTATTCATTTTATTAGTTCTTTAATTCTTGCTATATAATGCTGTTTATCTCTTTAAATATCTTA